>JALPQI010030699.1:0-217312 GCA_025490895.1 Thaumatotibia leucotreta | reverse complement strand
AAGAAGAGCAGTGGAAAACAGTGGCAAATGGTCGAAATATAAGAAGAAGGGCAATGGGGCCCGGAAATGAAAGATTAAATATGAAATATAACAAAAGTGAGGTTATGGCATTTAGCGGTAACAGAAATATGAACAGCGGGTGTTACTCGGATTTGGAACGCGCGTCAAAAAGGGGAAGAGAGGTGAATAAGGATGAACAGTGGAAAGCAGTGGGTCGAAAGGCAAAAATATTTAGCAAGATGACGTCAGACAACAATGCGCCGGGGATCCCGGAGGATGCAATTGAAGTTTGTATGACAAGTACTGAGAAGTTACCGAAACAATTCGGTTTAGCGAAGTTATTAAAAGCCCAAAACATACAGTGCATAACAAGAATTAAGTTTATCAATGACTACAAAGTACTAATTCATTTTAATGACGAAATCAGTGCAGATTCTTTGATACAATCGTGTTGGAATTACTGTTTTTATATAATCTATGTTCTACATTGGATATTATCTGTGGCAGGAGTGTAGACTCCTCGTTCTCTTTCATTATCTGTGGCCTCGCTGTAAGCATGTAATTTGTGTCGTCCCAATATATTTTAATTATTTATAGCCTTTATAACTTTTACAAACTTATTTTAATCAAAACATATAAAAATGTATCGCACTTATATTATTTGACAATAATAAACGTGTGAATATAAGTTTGTTCTGTTATTCATGATCTCGGGATCGGGACGAACTTCCCTGTGCACCAGCAGACTCTTGCATAATTCTAACAGGTTCTGGTCCTAGCAGATCAATTTAGGTAAGCTAAGAAAGCAAAACCTTAAACGTCGTTACCAGATTACCCGAGTCATGACGCAACAAGGCGGGACCGCGTGCAACATAACCTCAACCAATATCGAAAAACTCAAAGGTATCGATAATTGGATCAATTGGAAATTCGCTATCAAAATGGTGCTGACTCTTGATGGTTTGTGGAGCTGCGTTGATGGCACAGACACCGATGCTACGCGGGATTCACGTGCTTTGGCAAAAATTTGTCTCTCATGTGAACCTAACCTCTACCAGTACGTGCGCGTTGCGAAGACCGCTAAGGAAGCCTGGAAGTCGCTTTCCGACACTTTTGAGGACAAAGGGCTATACCGGCGAGTACTACTATTACGACAACTACATCGCGTTGAATATAGCCACTTCTCTAGCATGTCAGAATACATAGACGGAGTCCTTAAGCTCGTCACGCAGCTGTCAGATATTGGAAAGGTAATTGCCGACGAAGAAACAGCTGAAATTCTTCTATCGGGCTTACCTGAAGAGTTCAACGTGCTTGTGTCTAGCCTTGAGACGGCCAGTTTAACCAAAACCTTATCAAGTGAGGTAGTCCGGACCAGACTACTGCAGGAGGATCACCGGCGAAGTAATATTGCTACAGACAACATTGCCTTTATGGCGAACAGGAAGAAGTCTTCTAATTTTAACAAATCTAACATCTGCACTTACTGCAACAAGAATGGTCATGCTGCGAGTCGCTGTTTCAAGAAAAAGAGAGATGAAGCAAAGAAGAATGGACAGGAACACACTATGTATGCTTCAGCCTTCTCCGTTTCCCACTCTAAGGAGTATGTCTTGGACAGTGGTGCTTCTGCAAACATGACAGGGGACATGTCTCTGCTGCATGATGTCAAGAACAGAAAGTGTGTGATAACTATTGCAAATGGACAGCAACTAAATAGTGAATTTGTTGGTAAGACTGTTATTTCTCCTGAAGTTTCCTTAGATAATGTACTATTTGTGCCTGGTCTATCTAAGAATTTAATGTCTGTTAGTGAAATTACTAGTAAAGGTTATGTTGTTATTTTCCAAAAAGATAAATGTAATATTTACAGTACATGTCAAGTCACAGGCAAAAAGGTTTTTTCTGTTAACAAACAAGACGGTCTGTATAAGTTTAAAGTAAACAATGTCTTGCAAACTCGACCTGACCCCGTAATAGGTAACTCTATGTCCATGCAAGGGCATGGAACCATGAGTGCCAATGCTGCAACTGCTGTGCCTTTTTCTACATGGCACAAGCGATTAGGTCACTTGAATTCCAAAGGTATGTCCATACTAGGTGGAGGGCATGAGTGTGGTGTCGTTTTTCAGCCTGAAGACGGCGTGCCGGCTCGGTGCATCGCCTGCCTTACTGGAAAGATGTGTGAAACATCGTTTCCTCAGTCAAGTGCGGGGCGTGCTGCCAACCTTCTGGACCTGGTGCATAGTGACATTGCCGGGCCTGTTCAAGTACCCAGCTGGGGAGGAGCTCGTTATTTGTTGACGTTTACTGATGACAAGTCAAGACGCACCTTCGGCTATCTTCTCAAGAATAAATCCGAGGTGAGTTCTCATTTTGTTAATTTTAAATCTTTAGTTGAAAGACAAACTGGATTGCGTATTAAAGTTCTACGCACAGACCAGGGTACTGAATATTGCAATAAAAATTTGTCCAATTTCCTTAAAAAAGAAGGCATTATCCACCAAACTACTTGTCCTTACAGTCCTGCTCAAAATGGTCTTAGTGAGAGAGTAAATCGCACGATTTTTGAAAAAGCTCGAGCCATGTTACAGGAATCTCAGTTGCCTGATCGCTACTGGGGCGAAGCTGTTATGACGGCTATTTATTTAAAAAATAGGTCGCCTACCAGTGCATTATCCGGCAGAATTCCTGAGTGTATATGGACCGGATCTAGTGTTGATCTTCGTCATTTACGCGTTTTTGGCTGTGTAGCATACTCTCATGTGCCTAATCAAAAGAGACGTAAGCTTGATGCTAAAGCAAAACAGCATATTTTTGTAGGTTATGGTGAGACGTGCAAGGGATATCGCTTAATAGATCCAGTTAATCCCAAAAGGGTTATTTATTCTAGAAGCGTTGTTTTTCTTGAGGACAAATTTGGAAATAATTTACATGCTAATGATGAGGCCCAAAGAGCAAATGTTATTATTTTTGATAATTTTATTAACAATGTCAGTGTTAATGATCATTTTAAAAATAATAATTCTAGCTGCAATAATGTTTTAAATACTAACTGTGATATTAGTATAGGTAGTAATGACATTGATAATAGTCTTAGTACTCCTAAACGCCATGATGACAATGTGAATAATGATAAAATATGTAATCGAAGCTCTTTATCGGTTTCAGAGGAGGAGGCGAGCTTACCAGTGTTGTCACCTCTGTCTGACCAATATCGCACATCTGAAGATGTCTCTGAGGCTAGCGGCGAGGACTCGGTGCTATCCAGCCCTGTCACCTCTCCACCGCTCCCTGTTGCATCTCCAGACTACGAGCCGATGTTAGCGGAAGCTTCTGCTGTTCCGTCTAACTCTCGCCCAGTGCGGAGCACTCGAGGTATTTTTCCCGAAAGGTATAATGATTTTCACATATCGTCACTGTTGGCTGCAGCAAGTTCATCACTCGAGCCACTTACTTACCGGGATGCCATGAATTCACCTGAAAAGGAGGAATGGTCTGGTGCCATGGAAGTTGAGTTGAGCTCTATGATTAAAAACTAAGTGTGGGATTTAGTTGATCGTCCACAGAACGTTAATGTTGTAACCCATTTGTTGGTTTTTAAGAAAAAGTTTGATGCTACAGGCAACTTTACTAGGTATAAAGCAAGACTAGTCGCTTGTGGTTATAGTCAAAAAGAAGGAATTGATTATTCCGATACCTATTCGCCTGTGGTTAGACATTCAACATTAAGAATTTTGTTTGCTATTGCAAATCAGTTGGACCTGTGCATGGATCATATTGATGTCACCACAGCCTTTTTAAATGGCGAGTTAGACGAAAAGATCTACATGGAGCAGCCAACCGGTTTTCAATCTAACAATAGTAAAGTTTGTTTACTTAAAAAATGTATTTATGGCTTAAAACAAGCTAGCCGTATGTGGAACATTAAGATTCACACATTGCTTGCTGATAATGGTTTCGTTCAAAGTAAATGCGAGCCATGTGTGTATGTAAGAAAAAATAAGACTGAGTACATAATTATAGCCTTATTTGTTGATGATTTTTATGTGTTTCACAATAATTGTATTCAAACAGTTACATCATTGCTAAAACGGCACTTTGAAATACGTCATCTTGGTACTTTAAAAAATTGTTTAGGGATGAACGTTACCAAATACAATAATGTAACTGTTTTAGACCAGCATGATTATATTAAGAGGCTACTTGAGCGCTATAATATGTCCGATTGTAAACCAGTTTCAACTCCATTACCTGTAAATTGTAAATTAGAAAAGTCTAACAAACCATTGGATGACAATGTTTATCAGTATAGGCAACTACTAGGCTCATTAATGTTTTTGTCTGTTTGTACACGCCCAGACATTTCATTCGCATGTAGCCAATTAAGCCAGTTCAGTACATGTTTTGATGAAAGCCATTGGCGGACTGCAAAGCGAGTATTGAGGTACTTAGCCGGTACAATCAATCATGGTCTTTATTTCGTAAAGGATAGAAACTTTGAAATAAATGCTTTTTCAGACGCCGATTGGGCTCAGGAAATAACTGACCGCAAGTCATATACTGGCTTTGTAGTAAAACTTGGTAATAATGTCATCAACTGGGAAGCAAGAAAACAACGATGTGTTGCGCTTTCCAGTACAGAAAGTGAATATCTTTGTATTTCCGATGTATGCAAGGATATATGTTTTATCAGGAATTTCTTGTCAGAAATAATTGATAAACAATTTAGTGTCACTGTATACAATGACAATCAAAGTGCGCAGAAATTGTTACTAGCCAAAGAATATTCACACCGTAAAACCAAACATATAGACTTGCGGTATCATTTTGTGAAAGACCTTATACATGATGGTAAAATAAATGTTCAATACTTATGTACTGATGAAATGGTAGCAGATGTTCTTACAAAACCATTAAGTACACAAAAACATGTTAAGTTTGTTAAGGGTCTGAAACTGAAATGTATGTTAACTAAAGACTTGGAGTCATAGTTGTTATGTATAGAGTCATTTTTAACTAGTCAGTCTCTTTGTTCCTTTTTGATCTGTATTGTTATATATATGCCATCATAGTCTTGTATTATAGGTTTATCCAATGTACAACATAAGGAGGCGTGTTGGAATTACTGTTTTTATATAATCTATGTTCTACATTGGATATTATCTGTGGCAGGAGTGTAGACTCCTCGTTCTCTTTCATTATCTGTGGCCTCGCTGTAAGCATGTAATTTGTGTCGTCCCAATATATTTTAATTATTTATAGCCTTTATAACTTTTACAAACTTATTTTAATCAAAACATATAAAAATGTATCGCACTTATATTATTTGACAATAATAAACGTGTGAATATAAGTTTGTTCTGTTATTCATGATCTCGGGATCGGGACGAACTTCCCTGTGCACCAGCAGACTCTTGCATAATTCTAACAGACTGTGACAGATTCTTTTGAACGGCCGCAGTGTCAATTCACAGGCGTAATTCAATTAAATTCAATTCCTAAGAATAATGGCAGCTTCCGCCGGAAGCAATGTTCCTAATGAGGATGTTCCGTTTTAATAAATCCTTAAATTTTATTTATTTCAAGTGATTGTTACTAATTTAAATATGGCGCGAGGGAAAATTAGGTACGAGTAGGTATCATTGCCGTGTGGTGACGGCAGTAAGAATACATTTGTCACCAACCCAACTCCTCCTGCGAGTGTCGTAAGAGTCGACTAAGGGATTGAAGTGTCACTGTCATTCTACAACATGATGATGGGCAGCAGCGTCATGTCATCATAATAGTGGACACATTACTGCGATCGCCAATCCGCTTGCGCAGCTTGGCATTTACCTCCTAATGCGTCTATACGCATAGTTAATAGGAGAGGCCTACGTCCAGCAGTGGACTGAAATAGGCTGATGATGATGATGATGATGAAGTATCATAGAAAATTGTGGGCTCATCAACGCGCCAGAACTTCATTGAGGTGGGGGCACTGCTCTATGATATGATAGTATTTTATACTTAAAACAGCACCTAGGCATACATCAGTCCAGTGTGAGGGGGGGGGCAAGGGGGGCAAGTGCCCCCCTTGCCCCCCCCCCCCTTGGATCCACGCCTGGGGCCCATCTTGTATTTCATACTTAGGTATCAAATCATGAAATCGTCGCAATACTTACTAAAACTTCAAAGCCCCAATTTCACCACATTGACTAGTGTTAAGGTGCAGACCAAACGAGCATTCGCTGTTCTATCCCCCACTCTACGAAATCAACGAATCACGTTTTGTGTAACGATCGAATTACGTGGTGTAGGGGGTTACAATAGCGAATGCTCGTTTGGTCTGAATGCACCTTTACAATTGTAAATTTACTGTTTCTCCAATCGGGGCGTCTATAGGCTACAGTTACCGCTTACCATCGGAAGGGCCGTGTATTTGTTTGCCACTAACACAAACTGTAGTGCAGGAACTATGTAATACATCAGCAGTAAATAACTACTTTTTTGCGAAACAAAATTAGGTACAATTGTCACACAAACCACGACAATTGTAGCGAAAGGTGCATTCAGACCAAACGAGCATTCGCTATTCTATGCCCGACTCTACGAAATCAACACGTTTTGTGTAACGATCGAATTTCGTAGAGTAGGGGGTTAGAATGGCGAATGCTCGCTTGGTCTGTACCTTTGAAAATTGTACTAAACCTAGCGACAATTGTCACGGGTTTCGGAAAATAAAAAGTAGTTTATTAACGATATAATAACGTTATTAGTAATAATTGTATCTTGGTGGCAAACAAGCACATGGCCCGTCCGATAGTAAGCGTTAGCCGTAGCCTACGGAGGCCTGTGACGTCAGCGGCCCTACCGCGAAAAACGAAATTCGTAAAATTCAAGGATTTGTCTCTCTCACTCTAATGACGCCTTCGTTTGAGTGACAGAGAAAAATCCTCGAAATTTCCGAATTTCGATTTTCGCGGTAGTAGGCTAGCAACAGTGATATTTTACAATTGTCACACTTGTAATGTGACAATTGTAACATTACAAGTGTGACATTGTATTGTGTGTAACGTTTATCTATCCGGCTCGCTCGCGCCAATACGTGAGTAGGCAGGTACGAACAGGATGGATAGAAAGTAAACGCGCGTTAATAACGTAGCGGCAGCTCATGGTAAGCACCGGGGAAGTCAATGTCATCTGATTCACGTTTTATAAAGTTACAATTTACAATTTTGCTGTTTGCCTCTCTTTCTAGCCAATATGTGCGTGCGTTAGAGAGGCAAACAGCGAAATTGTAAAATGTTACTTTTCAAACCGCGACACTGATTCACAGCGCGATCACATCGTTAAGTGATCATTTCCTCGTCCCATTGTGATTTCATCGCACTTAGTCTGGAACATTCCATTCTACCTAAATAATTAAGGCGAAGCCACACAGCACGGGCACGTGCGCGTTCATCATCATCATCATCATCAGCCTATGATAGTCCACTGCTGGACGTAGGCCTCTCCTGTTAACTATGCGCATAGACGCATTAGGAGGTAAATGCCCATATTCGCCACGCTGGCCAAGCGGATTGGCGATCGCAGTAATGTGTCCATTATGATGACGCTGCCCGTCATCAATCTTTTATATCAAATAATGGTCAGTGACACTTGAATCCCTTAGTCGACTCTTACGACCGCAGGAGGAGTTGGGGTGGTGACAAATGTATTCTTACTGCCGTCACCACACGGCATACTAGCATTACTAGCAATCTAATCATACCTAATTCGTTGTAATATTCATGTCTTTTCAAGTATATTTCATGCGTTTACTCAGTTGTGAAATACAATATTCTTCATAACACTTTTTTATAAGTTCTCATGAAAACATTCTCAATGAGAACTTACTCTTACGGACTTCGAGACATTCTTGATGCAGCCTACTGCCTACTGATGCCTGTGAATAAAAACGCATGTTATAAACTTCAGCTGTGTGAAATTCATTTTGTTTAGAATCGCGACTCGGAAGAAACAATATTGTGGGGAATTGATGACTGTGAAGAAAAACGCATGTTATAAACTTCAGCTGTGTGGAATTAATTTTGTTTAGAATCACGACTAGGAAGAAAAAATAATGTCATAAACGTCGAATAATCCGAACTTCGAAATCCGCAAATTTCGAGGATTTGTGTCTGTCACGCCAACGAAGGGAAGAGTTAGTGACAGAAAAATTCTCGAAATTTGGGGATATCGAAGTCCGCGGTAGGGCTTTGCTGTGAAAAAACGTGTAAGCATGCGTACGCGTGCGGAAAGCTGGACGCGGTCTCACACTAAACTGACATTTTCTATAGACAAAATGCGTACGCATGCTGATAAATGTGTCTTCACCCTTAACCTAACCTATATCTAAGCCCTTGTGGCATTGTAGGTACCTACCGAGGATGCTGTCGGCATTTTGATTACACTTCTGAAAATCGTGATTATGGCAACGCAAGCTCAGATTAAAATATGTCTATGGAATAAAGAACAATTACTGCAACTTTTATTATAAGGATATTTATTTGCAGTCGACAACGAACCTTGGTTTATTACTTAGTCAAAGTTGAAGATGTCCTTTAACTGCATTGCTTAAGTACTTACGGCTCTTAAGAATCTTAAGTACTTATTTGTGTTATTCCCACAATATAAGGTGCGTTCAAACTAAAAGAGCATTCGCTGTTCTAACCTCCCACTCTACGAAATTCGATCGGTACACAAAACGTGATAGGTTGATTTCGTAGAACGGGCGCTAGAACAGCGAATGCTCTTTTGGTTTATACGCACCAGTACATTACGACACAAGTGCGAAAAGCATGAAATTCGAATTCCGAACACGAATTTCGTTTTTGCACGTGTCTCGTACGACGTTTTTTAGTACAATTTTTTAGTTTTGAACCTGACGTAAAATGACCCACTTCTCGCACTAGAGCCTAAAAAAGCCATCTGTAAGTACCTACTAAAAATATTTTTAAAAACAACTATGAATTTATACAAACTTATTTACTTAAACTTAAACGTACCTATTAGGAACTAGATAACAATTTCGATATCAGCTACTATTTTACGATAACAAACACATTAGAATATTACCTAGAATCCCTAAAATCAACAACGTCATTAAGGTCCATGCAAATTACAAACAAAATCATTAGGTAGACCCCAAACACCCTTACAGTACAGTCAGCTCCAAAACATAATTAACGGTCTTTAATAATAATAATAAATCTTTATTTCAGAGCGAGGCTCCATAGAGTGTTAGTTATTACATAAGTACTTAAAACTAAAATTACAATTATAAAAACAATATCTTAATCTAAAGTATATGCAACACCTTTTATCTGCTGAATCCACGAGCAGATTTGAGTGGCTTAAGGTTGTAGTACCTTCGAAACATTAAGTACAGATGTCGCTAGTGATTAGCTTCACAATACCATTGACTAAATTCGCTGTGATCGACGGAAGGTCGTCTGGTGTAATTGGAACTATTGGAAGCACGTTGGACCGGTAATCCAGAGGAAGCGGGTTCGAATCCCGTGATAACCAGAGTCTTTCGCAGTTGATTTTTTCTATGGTAAGCACATCTGTTACGACATTGTGGGATTATAATTAACGATTTTGATCATTGTGCCACTGCCCCGGGCGTACCTACATACGTTCTGAAACCTATATATACACCGTGGGCTGTTTAAACCCGACCGATGTTAACAGTGTATTCCTGACCACATTTAGAATAGTACATTGTGTATTTAGGGCGGTAAGTAAGAATATGCGAACGAGTGTGAAAGTAAAGCCCAAGCCGAAGGCGCGGGCTTTACTTCACACGAGTTCATAATTCTTGTACCGCCCGTGGTACACACAATGTTTTTCATCACACCTGTGATGCAAAAAAGTAAATAAAACAATATATTTTCACAAAACTACTCTAAAATGGTCTAAATCAGGGATGACTTAATTTCATCATTTTCATAAAAGAAATCTCGGCGCGGCGCGCGGCGTGCGCCGGACCGCGCTAGTGCGACGTAATGTTGTATGAAAATCCTTAACGGCCTACTAGGACGTAATGACGCACCTACGGCGCGCATCACCGCAGCGTATTGGCGCACTTACCGAACAGGTGAGGTGTGATGAAAAATATATTGTCATATAAACTTTTCTGGATATATATAGCCTAGTTTCAGAGTTATTGCCAATTGAAAAAAATGTAGTTGTTACTTCGTATAAAAGGTTTTATTAACGGCGTTAATGCCCTTATGGAGAACAGTCTCACTAACCTCATTAATAGATGTAAAAAGTGACAAATAAAACCATTAAAAATGTGTTTTTTGTAAAAAACAAAAATTACAAAACTCATATATATTTTTTGTTTGTTTTCACATCAGAAATGCGTGGTTAAAATCTTTCGGGTTATGAGGCCCACGGTGTATATTTTTAGACGTGACTGTACGTGCCACAAAAGTCGCATAAATATGTCAAAGAATTGAAAAATAAGTAAAATAACCTATAATGACATGGTAATAAGACCGAAACCGCGTCTTTGCAACCAGCACTGTTTACAGGGTGATTAATTTGTAGGTAAACAATAATTAACTAATAGCTAAACTGCTGATATCTCTAGTATAAAATCTTCGGATGCTTGAAAAGAAACATCATTCAGTCATAATGTATAAAGTGTTAGTGTGAAAGTTTCGTGATTTGTTATGAGTTTAAGTAGATCTGTATGGCTTTGTTGTATACCAAAAGCCACGCTGTCTCTACTTAAACTTGCATCAGATAAATTCACCGTCCAAGATTTTGTGGTTCAAGCATCTGAAGAAACATTTTGTGGTAGATTTAAGTAGATTTTGTCTGGCTTTTTGAGTGTTAAAGCCCTTCAATTTCTACCAAGATTTATTACAAATTTTACCGTCGATAAATTGCTGCTACTTCGTCACTAATTGGCAAGTTTTGATATGAGTTTAAGTAGGTTCTGTCGGACTTATGTATTATACGTCTAAGTCGAACAATTCCTGCTTAAATTTATGTCAATCCCAATCAACGATAATAATTTTTTCTTACTGCTCTACTTAAAATTATAATTGGGTCAAAATTATTTTCGTTGTCTTATTTTGTGTCCCTAAAAAACGTGACACAGTTGTGATTTTTGTATGATGATGTTTTGTTTCCAATTTTTGATGTATGGATTAATCTAGCGTGAAAAAGAAATACAAGTGCACCGGATTTATTATATACTGAGTCGATACAGCAACTAAAATCGTGACAGAGTGGGAAAATAATTTTGACCCAATTATCATGAATTCATGACAGTTATGCCTTTATGCCATTTATATTGTTACCTACTTTTATAATACACACTTGGGGCGTCCCTTTTGTGTATGTCACACTTAACTAAGCAATTTGTGCTATGGGGCCAACCCAAGAACGCGTAAAATATTTCTGTGTTTCATACATACCTAAGGCGGTGTGATTTTGGTGCAATTGAATGGTCCACGGAAAAAACATCTAGAGTCAATTCAAATTTCTGAAGAAATAACTACCTTAATTTCAACGGAACAAGGTACAAATTTGTCGTGATTTTCATAAGATCTAGACATGCTTTTTCCGTGGACCCTTCAATTCTCAAAATATTGTATATTTGGCTTACGTCTTCGATACTGATAAAAAAAAATAGTAACTCTACAGTTAGGTTATGATGCTGAGCAAAATCCAATACATTTCCCAAAATATCCCAAAATGTTTGTATGAAACGTTCCTTTTTTGTTACCAAAAATGTATAGGAATCTGGTAACAAAAAGGAAAGTTTCATACAAATATTTTGTAACTTTTTGGAAAATGTGGTGGATCTTGCTCAGTATCATTGACCTACCAGCCTACAATTTTTTATCAAAATCAAAGACGGAATCCAAATATACAAATTTTTTGAGAAATGCTCCTTGACATTTTGTATGGGAGGTTTTTTTCTCGTTTTCGGGGTTGGTCTAATATTAGAAAATGGTTCAGTAGGTTATAGTAGGTATGACTTGGTTATTATGTAGGGTGTCTGTGTTTTCAGTAACTGGTGCAACACCCTGTATGTGATATTTCTCTAGCTGTATTTGAAAGGTCCACGGAAAGAACATGTCTATACAATTCAAATTACAGAAGGAAAAACCACCTTACTTTTAAAATAATAAGGTGTGAATTTGCCCTGATTTTTTTAAGGTTTGGACATGTTTTTGCCGTGGATCCTTCATTTGATTTTATAATATATATTTTTACAGTTTATTAGGGCTATGTAATCAATTTTAAGTACGTTTTGACCGGCTGTTTATAATACTCAGCCCCTCATAACTTGCTTCAATCGATTACTTTGCATTCCTCGCGAGTTCCCATGTACCTAAATTAATAATAATATTATGTCCTTATACAAACATATTTTTTGTTCATGTGTTTTTTATATTTAACGTTTCTTTTTTTTTCATGAAATATGTTCAATTATATTGCAGCAATTTATAAAAAAATGATCTTTAAAAAAAAATCTCATTGGATGAGTGCTAAAAACACGCTTTTTCCGTATTCCTGAAACCCAGACATGCCCTTTCATTTGATACCAGCAGATAAAGCTAATAAAAGCGTGTTAAAAAGTACATTTTAATAAAACTCGTTCACAATAACTGTGCAGATCTTCTTGTCATCTTCTTAAAATCTTCTCTCGCGAGAAGAATATAGTCAAGCGAGTTCATTTTGCGATCGTCAAAACGAGCAAATACGTCATCACTGCCCGTTAGTGACGGTCACAAACCAACTTCGCTTAACAGTACCGATGGGAAGCAATTCTTCTTTCTTCTTTGATTTTTTCTTGCGATAGTGCTACTCGTAAATAACTTTAAGTATAAGTAATACCTGGGCCAATAAACTTTTCGATCGACACTTTTTTGTCCCGTAACGCTGATGACAATTTCATTAATTCTTCAGTATCCGAACCTGCACAAGTAAAAAGTATATTGTATATGTCGGTGAAGATTTTTAACAGACTACCTGAAGATCTAAAGTCCCCAGATTGCGTACGCTTCAAAACTAAATTATTCGATTGGTGCTTAGGTAGGCTGTACAACGATATTAATGATAATGAGCATTTTGAAAACAACACTATATGACATTACTTATACTTATTTCCTGACATCTCGATTGATAGCATAGTGCAGCTTATTCAATTTTTATTTCATTTCATCCACATTTGTTTATTTTATTGATCATCTGTTCTCGTAACACTTTTCATGGCATGACATTGACTTCTTTATATTCACAGTAATAATAATAATTTCATAATTTTCTTTCATCCAATTATAATATTCATAATTCTAATATATCGACATTAAAATTTTATCCAATGACATGTAATGAAAATCTATTGTGCGCCATATGCTGACTGATTGTGAAGAACTACAAAACTACTATAGACCCTTTATTACTACTCACTATCATACAATAAATTATTTGAATTTGAATTTGAATTAAGTTTGTGAGAAAAAAATGCTTCTAAATTGTACATGCGTTAGCCCTCACACAAGTTCACGTCGATACATTTAGGGTCCATATGTGTATAATATTAATTGACGCACATTTGTAAGTTCATGAAAAGTAACGCAAGAGACAGAAAATATATCAATCGAATAGTTGATTGGCCCACCGACCCAAGTCTTCCCGTGGAAGTCGTAAGAGTCGACTAAGGGATTTTGTCACTGATTATTCGTTTCTGAGCATTTCTAAAAAGTTTGAACATTTGGATCACATTTTCGATACTTTATTGATAAAAATTGGTAGGCAGGATCGCATTTTATAAAGTTACAATTTACAATTATGCTGTTTGCCTCTCTTTCTAGCCAACATGTGCGTGCGTTAGAGAGGCAAACAGCGAAATTGCAAAATGTAGGTAACTTTGTAAAACGTGACCCTGGTCTGAGCAGCCTACGCAAGATCCGCTACATTGCTCAAAATGTCCCAAAATTATGTACGAAACCAAGATAAAATGTTCCTTTTTGTCACCAGATTATTATACATTTTCGGTAACAAAAAAGAAACGTTTCATACAAACTTTTAAGACCTTTCGGGAATCTGGTGGATCTTGCTCAGCATCATTAACCACTTGTTATCAATATATATTGGAGACGTGGCTCGCGTTTTATAAGGTTACATTTTACAATTTCGCTGTTTGCCTCGCTAAAGGTGCATGCAGACCAAAAGAGCATTCGCTGTTCTATCCCCCACACAACGAAATCAACGAATCACGTTTCGTGTAACGATCGAATTTCGTAGAGTAGGGGCTTAGAACAGCGAATGCTCTTTTGGTTTGCATGCACCTTAACGCACGCACATGTCGGGTAAAAAGAGAGGCAAACAGCGAAATTGTAAATTGTAACTTTATAAAACGCGACCGTGATCCAACAGTATTTTTTGAAAATAGCATATTAGAAGATTGGTAATGGGCAGCAGCATCATCATAGTGGACATTACTGCGATCGCCAACCCGATTGCATAGCACTAACCGGTATAAAAATTAGGGGTAATTTTCTAAATTACCGGTCGGTAAGCTTGGTAAATATGAACTTCCATAATTTTTTAACAGAAGTTCCCTATTCCAAAATCCAAACTTGATCCATTCCTTTACTAAGATCTTCTGTTTGTGGAACGTAGTGGCACTGAAATGAAAAAAAAAATTCATTAAATTGAAGATACTTAGCCAATTGCACAATCCTGGGTTAGCCAACTAACACGGGGATAACTGATTAAAGTGATTAAGTATATGTTATACACTCGTATATCAAAATTATGTAAAAAATGTAATATACCTATATTATTCTGAACTACATAATGTCAGACGAGGTTACCATTAACAAAAGAGCATCTGTACAAACATTGCCACATCTCACATGATTTGAATCATTTCGTATTGAAGGAAAAATGGTTTATCTTTGTTCTTATGCATACTAAAATTCATTTTGCGTCTCTATCTCTTTGATATAAGATTCAAAGTGCTTGCATTTTTATGTGGCAGTGTTTAATTAAATGTTCTTGTGAATAGTAAGGTTCTGTATGCATTGTCATATTGTTAGTAATTGAAATTTTTACTTTAATCCGAGGTACAGGTATAGCATGGGTTCTTACTCGTAGTCTTACTATATGTACATACATATATATTATTATTCAATCTTATGATTGGTAAACTGTTTAAAATTGCTGCGGATTATGCTACACGTAGCTTCTAAAATTGTATAGAAAACCAATGTTTGAAGAGTTTCAGTTTTACTTAGTCAATATTACCTATATTGTCACTTATTGTTAAATATTAATCATTAGTCGTCAATCATTTTAATCATGTACAAATAACTTCAAAAGTAGTATATTTACTCTTGAAATAAATAATACCTACTTGATACGTGAAACGTAAGTAAAACTATTTGATTTGTTTTCATACATACATTTTATTTAATGATAATTGTTAACACATTTCAATAATTACGTAGAAAACAGAATTCCTCTTTAACGTAAAGAACGTATTTATTTATTTAAAACTTTATTGCACAAAAGGAAAAAAAATGTACAAAAGGCGGACTTAATGCTATGAAGCATTCTCTACCAGTCAACCTTCGGGCAAAGCAGAGAACATGTATCCGGTGCAAGAAACGTATCAAGTAGGTATTATTTATTTCACGTGTAAATAGACTACTTTTGAAGTTATTTGTACATGATTATAATCATTGAGGACTAATGATTAATATTTAACTATAAAACTATTTTGGATTACCCTAAATGGAGAGTGACGTCAAATTGATGTCATCGGCATGAAAATTACGGGCCCTGATGATAAATATAATCCTAATTATTTCCTCTGTCAAAAATTACTCTCTAAAATAATGAATACTTTCTACTGCCAAAAAGGGGTGTCACCTGAAGGACTTCATCAAATGTCACCACTCAAACTATTCGCAGAAAATGTTACTGAAATGTCTCACCTGTATTATCTTTGTTGCTTGTGTTCAGAAGTGCACTCTTCAACAGCCCGTTAACACGTTGTCGGCTGGAGGTGGTGGGATGTAGACTGGCGGTGGTGGTGCGTGCGATGTGGGTGTCGTGGCGCCGCAGCCTTTAGCGCACAGGACTGTACTTGTTTACCGGATCACTATTATTTTAATAACCTAATATATCTCGTAGTAGTAAATACTTTATTGCACAAATCATAAAAATAACAAACAAAACATATACAGTGTTGTAGTGAAATTGTACAAAGGCGAACTAAACTTATTAATACTTACTTGGAATTGGAAAACTCCGCAAATTCTGCAATTGTAAAGAGTGTTTCAACCCATTGTAGTACCTATGTTTACGATTTAAATTAGATTAACCTTTAAATTGGCAAATGTACATCAAAATGCACATATTTTACGTAGGTGAGGAGGCTAGAACGCACGATTTTTTTTAAAGTTGCCTACTTAATTATGGGTTATGTATTGTTAGAAAGTTTAGAATGGTTTCAAAATTAAGTGAACTATTTTAGAGCTGTATTTCAATGCGGCACTGCAGGATTATTCAGAGAAAGCGTGTCTCACCTGTATTATCTTTGTTGCTTGTGTTCAGAAGTGCACTCTCCAACAGCTCGTTAACACGTTGTCGGCTGGAGGTGGCGGGATGTAGACTGGCGGTGGTGGTGCGTGCGATGTGGGTGTCGTGGCGCCGCAGCCTTCAGCGCACAGGGCTGTACTCGCTCACTGGTCTTTATTTTATTCTTATAAGGGTACCGAACAACTTGCCAATATAGTGACATATTCCCGAGATCATATATTATGTGTTAGTTTTTAGTAAAATGTCCCACTTTGTTGCTTACCATAAAGAAGGAAGGAGGAAATCTCCTTGTATCTTCATATGAATAAAATGACAAAGCGGGTTTATGGCAAACGACAAAGTGGGACGTTTTACTAAACTCACTCACATATGTACATATAGCCCATCAACCTTCAAGTCAAGGCACCTTCTGTGTCGCGTTTTATAAAGTTACTTTTTACTATTTCGCTGTTTGCCTCTCTAAGAGATAGTTCGCACGAACGCTTAAAAAGCGTTGCGTTATAACCTGAGTGAGACCTGACGTTGGCGGTATTTTATGCTCAATTCGATTTAACGTCCAACGCCCAACGTCGAAAAACAAACAGTGCTCGATAAAAAAGCGCCGCGGTTTAAAACCGCCATCGTGTGAATGAATATAGGTACCTCCGGTTAAAAGGCAGAATCAACTATTTCGGTAAAACATCTTTTGACAAATAGTGTTCTATGCCACTAACATAAAATACGATTTGTCAAAACCAACTTCAAGGAAATAGTTGGTTCTGCCTTTTACCCGACGATTACGGTTTAACATTTGTTTCATTTGAACGTTTTTTTAACGGCCGCTGAAAAGACGCTCGTGCGAACTATCACTTAACGCACGCACATACTGCCTAGGAAGAGAGGCAAACCGCAAAATTGTAAATTGTAACTTTAAAACGCGACCCTGTGCGAATTCACTCCATCGTAGGCCGCGTCTCCGCTCTCGGCTAGTCTGTGGCCTATCTGAGTAAGCCCATTTCAAATAAGGAATAAAATGTCGCGAGACGATCAACTATCATTTGTGTGAGTACCGAATTATTTTTAGGGCCAATCATATTTTTTATGTCACTCATTGGTATAGTTACGTTATCCTGGGTCACCCTTAAAATCACCGTTAAATAGCATTAAAATGTACATTTTTATGATATTTTGGACAGTTACCTACATGGCTTTTCCATGATGGATCACCCACTAAGGCTGCGTTTCCATCCAATAAGGCTGTGTTTGTGCGAGGATGTGTTTCCATACAAATGACACCTATTGATGACTCGAGCGAGGTGTCATCATATGTATGGAAACACATCCTCGCACATCTCTGGTGGAAACGCAGCCTGACCCCCTTATTCATAAACGTTTGTTAACTTAACAAGCCGCTAATAATTGTTTGTCCCTTTTGCTCTTATGGACACATTGTTAAGACCGAAAGGGACAAACAATCATTAGCGGCTGTTAAGTTAACAAACGTTTATGAATAAGGGGGTAAGAATTTTTGTAGAGGTAATGAGAGCGTGTTGGGCTGGATAATTTCTTCTAGTTAACCATGCAACTTGTGTCCCCTGGGTGACGTGACAGAATAACAACAAAAAAAGGCGATTGACTCATGTCAATAAAACCTAGTATATTTTTGAACGATAATTTTCATTCTTAAGAAATTTCTTCAAGTGCGTCCCTGCGCTGGTGTGGTTTCGTGTGTGATCAAGTGTTCTGTATTTGTTCTAATTCCTGCGTACGAGACGCGCACAAAATCGTTCAATTTCCCTCCCATTGTCTGACAGTTTTGTAATATTGTCAGAATTCTCTTTATGTACCGCTTTCACCGTCTCAAGATATAAAACAATATCAATTTATCCCACCAAAGAAATTACATGTAAAATAATGCCAAGACGAGGATATACACTCGCGGTCAATGAATACGGGTCAGGTGGATTTTTTCATAGAAAATATCACTCCCATGAAGACGTCATTTGAGTGACAAAGACAAATCCTCAAAAGTTGTGGATTTCGAAGTTCATCATTTTTATCATTTATTTATTAAATTGCACTCATGGACAACATTTTACATGTGACACATGAACCCTGATGGGCGTAGCAAACATTAACATTTTCATATTTTTCATGAATAGTGATGAAAATACTTAATAACTCGTCGTAAAACTTCTTTTTATTACAATGCTACCACAATGTGTTCTAATATTACCCCACCTTTTGCCTAACAATCTAAAAAAAGAATAGACTTGACGAAATAACCTGTCCCTGAAAAAAACGATTAAAATAAATAATTTTAACAAATTGTTGTTGTGATAAAAAGTACTGGAAATGTTAAGAAGTATTCAAAAAATCAAAACAAAAGAATTTTTTTATTTGGTGGCTCTCACATTAGGTCCCTTAATATATTTTGTTTATTTTGATGTCTAGAATGCATAGTTAAAATCCCTCGCAAGGCTCGTGAGCACCGTGTATACATATAATTATAATCTTAAGTTAGATACATAGTAGAACCGCAGTAAATATCATAATAACGCGAAAATAAATTCCTAGCAGCATCATGTCGATATATAGAACAAATAGTTACCACTAGTTCCATCGTCTATTAAACAGTGTCCAAAATGTATTAATATTAATTGTAACGATTATTTGATTAATTTATTCGGTTCTATTGACATATTTTAAAATTGTAATTCGCTATTTAATTGTATAATTTTAATTCTTATATCTTGACATTCTAACATAATATTTTTAATTTTTATCCTATTTCAATATCCAAATTTTTTGACATCATTGTATATTGTATAAAACTTATTACATTGTATAAAATACCTCATGTTCTCTAAGTACCTACCTAATGAATTTTGTATACTTACCTAATATTTTACATTTCAATTTCACATTTAATGTTTTTTATGTTTTATTTAATTAATTATTTATTTTTATTGTGGCATGATAGTATATAAGAAATGAAATGTCAATTAGCACGTAAGGTTTAGCTGTTAGTGCTAATTGTAAGAAAAATAAATAAATTGAAATTGAAATAAATTGAAATAATTTCAGTCGGAATTTCAGAAGATCTCGTAAACACAGTAAATCTCGTTTACAAATTGTAATTTACAGAGATTTACAGAGAGAATAGACATCAATTTGTCAGCCTCCGTAGCCTAGTTGGTAGTGACCCTGCCTACGAAGCTGGAGGTTCCGGGTTCGAATTCCGGCGAGGGCATTATTTGTGTATTTATTTACCACAAATATTTGTTCCTTGGTCATGGTTGTCTATGTATTTAAGTATCTGTATGTATCTATCTATTATATATGTCGTCGCCTGGTACCCACATCACAAGCCTTAATTGAACTTACCGTGGGACTAGGTCGATTTGTGTGAGATGTCCCAAGATATTTATTTATTAATTTGAATGGGCATAGAGTTGCAACACCAGTGTCTTGCTACGGTAACTATACTTGCAATCAGGCTTGCTTCTTTTCCACCACACAAGTGCATACACACTGCCATACATTTTCGACGATGCACATGTGAATGCCCTAGAGCTGCAAGCGTTCATAGGCTGCTGTAGCTGCTTTTACCATCAGGCGAGAATGCTTATTTTCCAGCGATGTAATAAAATAAAGTTCGACTAAAACTTTTACAGTACCATCTACAGACGAGAATATCGGTCATTCGTTAAAAACTCAAATAATCGATTATGTAGAATTGTAGACAAACTCCAATTGATCAAACAATCCTAAATGCTAAAAGGAGAAGGTATTAAGTGCACTTACTCTTCACATATTGTCCACACATTTTTCTTTTGGCCAAGTTATGTTTGCGTCCCCGTTTTCGGCGCCATTGTTAAGAAATACTAAAATATTATTTCAACATAACTGAAACTTGACTGAGACGGATAAATGAAAATTCTCATAAAGTTTGTACTACATTGCAGATTAGCATAGAATTTCGTAGTTGGGCAGATTTTTATTGTGTTGTAGTTTTTTAAAATTTTCCAAATTTGGTCTTTTTTACATTTTTTCTACTCAGAATTACGAGCTCTTTCGATCGTGATAGAAATAAAAAAGTGTCCCAAAAAAAAATTCCATTGAGTTACTATTTTTCATACACTTTCTTCGACCGTAACTCAGTGGAAGACAAAAAAATGTGTAGAATTCTCGGGACACTTTTTTCTGCTAATGATGATCGAAAGAGCTCGCAATTTTGAGTACAAAAAATATGAAAATATCCAAATTTGGAAAATTTGAAAAAACTACAACAAAATAAAAATCCGCTCAGTTTCGTTCTTATTTCAAAATCAAAATATCGATTTCAAAAAATTCTGTATCTTGCAAAATGACATTGTATTGTCGAGGTAGGAATGTACCGAGGAGAAGTTTCTTAAGTTGCGAAACTTCTATAGAGAATGTTCTCGGCAATTTAAATTTTACAAGCTATCTAATCATGCTTAAACCGTTGTATATACATGTCTTTTAAGGTATATTTTATGCCTTGTTTACTCAATTGTGAAATACGATATTCATCTTATTAGTTTTTAATAAGTTCTCAAGGAAACATTCTCAATGAGAAATTACTCTTAAATTCCTAGAAGTTTCCGTATATATTCCCTCAATTTTGAGAATGTTCTGCAACTTTGTACATTGCTATATCGAGGGCGGAAATAGATTTTCACTTTTGTGAAAATCAACCGTGTTGCTGGCGATTGAGAGTAAACTACCTAAGTGATTTTCGCCAGCGAGGTGAGACCAGACAAAAGGTGGCTTACTAAGTACTACTTTAGTTTAAGGTAAAACCATACAACTATAGTCCACAAGTTCAACTCGTAATTAAGCATCAATGGAAATCTTTTACTTTGGTTTTCTGTTAGTTTTTTAATCATAACTGCGTCAATAATATAATAATTACACTAAATCGAAGATATTTGACTTAGTTTTGGACCATAGTTGGGAGCTTTTGAACTATAGTTAGGTAGTTTTACGATACCTACTTCTTTCTGGAACTTGCTAAGTTACGAAAAAAACTACTCTGGGAGCTATTCTGCGTCCCAAAAGCTAGTTCAGTCAAAATTCTTTTCATTGTCTTGTTTCATTCCACTCTGTCACGCTTTTAGTTGCTGTTTCGACTCAGTATATAAAAAAACGGTGCACTTGTATTTCTTTTTCACGCTAGATTTTAATCCATGCATCAAAAATTAGAAACAAAACATCATCTCATACAAAAATTACAACTGTGTCACGTTTTTTAGGGACACAAAATAAGACAACGAAAATAATTTTGACCCAGTTACACTTGGCATGTCCGCTAATCGACTTCCTTTGTACCTTGGTACCTACCTAATTAGGATGACTGTACTGTCAAGTAATGTAAGTGGAAACAAATCTGCGGTCCTACCCGACCGCGTAACGCAAGAAGCTTGCTCTAGATTGCTATTTATATCCATCATATTGACACCTTAACACTGATAGTAGTGGTGTCTAGCTAGTCTTAGACCTGGCCTGCTACCGCGAATACCGAAGTTTATAAATTTTGGGGATTTTTCTTTGTCACTCTAATGACGCCTTCGTTGGAGTGACAGACAAAAATCTCCGAAATTTGCGGATTTCGAAGTTCGCGGTAGGGCCGCTGGCAACAAACCAGAAAAGTACAAGTATACGTGTAAGGGAGCCAATGCCCGGGGCACGCTTCAATTCCAAAAAATCGATTACTGGCAGTAAATAAATCAAATTTCTCCCAAAAAAATGAACCAATTACACCTATTTGCAAAAAAAATAACGAATATCCATACAACATACAACAGAACTAAATTCAACGTCCGCAAGGACGGCTAAACATGCCACTAGAAAAGGCCTATTTTTTTAAGGTAATTTCAAAAATACTTGTAATTAATTAGTAGTTTATGCAACTGTTATTTATAATTAGAGCACTTACAGAGTGTTACTTTTATGAAACGAACTAAGTAAATCAGTTTTGTAATAAAAATGATGTATATTATTTTTGGGTCGTATAGTAAGTAAACAAGATACTAGGGCGGCCACGCTGAGCAACAACATAAATATTACTTAATTTATATTTTAGTTAAAATGAGATTTTATTACATAATTATATACTTTCAGGTGGACAAAATTGTGCGTTTTCGAACGTGCATCAACAACTGTCAAACTGACAGCTGTCACTGTCATTACTGCCAGTGTCAGTCATTTCTTTTGTCACTTCACTTCACTTGAGTTGAGTCGAGCGAGACAGTCGAGACACTTGTTCGATACACTGTGTTGTGTGATGTGTTGTTTATTGTGTGAATAAGTGTGCCAATGCAAAAATGTACATTTACGAACTACCATTTGATATTAACAAGAAACTATGTAGGCTATTGGACAACGACGATATTTGGAAAGACCTAGCAGGCAGAATGAATTACTCCGCCTTCGATGTTAATGTAAGTACATTCGTTTCGTATAGCTATTTGGGATTTTCCCCGGTACAATACGCGAGTCTTGGAAATTACGTGCTCAATTTTTTGTGAAACTCCGAGCTAAACCGGTTTCTACTGTATATTTTAGTTATTGTTAAAGTTTCTTACAACTAGAACAATGTAAATAACTAAATATTAATATGATCAAGTAATATTTCAATAACAATATGTTTGTATTGATTCAGGTATAGCACGTCCTGATGGTCGTACTGATTAAATGGTTCTAAATTAGGGAGTTATGAAATAAAAATCAAAACAAATGAACACTACACTTTTCATTTGCTTTTTTATGTTTAAAATTAGTTAAAAACATGTATGTAGATCCATTCTCTACTTATCAATCTTATCATATTTAACTGACATGTAACAATTACTTTATGTCGAATGTAATCTTGAAAGTTTTTTTTACAAGTAACTTGTATAGTTACAGTTATCATTACAAACAACTACATACAACTTCCATGGTTGACTACCTTTTTAACCAACTTCAAGAAAGGAGGTAAACAAACCATGTGTTCAAAATGTGTTTAATTTCCAATGTAATGCTATTGAATACTGATAAATCTATATGTAATCAAATCTCACAGTCAAAGGTAAGGTGTGTATAAAAGTGCCCCAAAATATCACAGTCCATTTTAATTCTGTGCAATAAGAATGTCATAACATATTATAAAGAAGAGGATTCTTTCAATATTTATTTTTGCACTTAACTGTACCAATAGATTATCCTAAACCATGAAAATAAGAAAATGGTGCTGCATTATAGATATTTCTTTGAATTTGTTTACATAGTTTGCAACTCCTATAAAAGGCGAGGATATATATGTGCACGCACTATAATGAGGGTCATAAATGGTCAGCTAACTTTATCAACAATTAATTTGTACCTATAATTTTTTTTTTGTTTGCCAGCATAGTCGCTTCGTTGTCCAGCGGGCACACCTGGGTCACAACGGAAGAACAGCACTGGTTTAGCCAGCTACATGCTGAGTTGTGACCCTTTCGTTGCAAGCTGTTATGTGCTTATTTGCAAATGGTGTATCTGTCCACTGTGCTTATCATGAATAATTTTTATTTTATTTCATTTAATTCAATTTTATTAAACAATCAGGAAATAGAGCAAACAGCAAAACGTCAGTCCACGTCACCAACAAGCCTGCTCCTCATACGTTGGGGGCAGTTCAACCACCGAGCAGAGGAACTCCTCGTGCTGTTGTATCGGATGAAGCACTACCCAGCAATGACGTGTCTTATTCCTGTTGTGGATAAGAAGTTCCAGAAACTAGCGAGTAAACATGAAATATGTAATGGAGCGGGGAACACTGCACCGGTGGAAGGTAAATGGAAATGCTTAGAGACTTAAACATACTGTGTTAACTTAACATCTTTGTGGCATATATTCTAGCAAAAAAATTTTTTTGGAAGTTTTGTTAGCCTCCAATCCATAGCCTAGTCGGTAGTAGGCAGGGTATGAAGCTGGAGGTTCCAGGACAGTATTTGGGTATTTATTTTTTCATTATATAATTGTTTTTTTTTTTTAAGAAATATTCAATAATAAGCTTTGAAAACAACTCTTGCTATATGCTGCCGGTTCATACGTTTCTAATAGACATAAATGTATGATAGTACCTTGTTTTATGAAATAGAGTAATACAAAACACGCCTAAGAAATGTCTAAGATTACCTGCAAAATTTAGTTTATATAGATTTTGACATCAAAAAATTATACACATTTTTCATTGTAAGAAAAAGAACCTTTCACAAAAATCTCCATACAAAACGCTAATTTCATAGGTAATGAGTAATGACCTAATACTAGACTCCAAATGTATGGAAACGTTGTATAAACATTTTTGACCTCGTATGCGGAGGGTTAACCCTTCGTATGTATAAGCGCTGATCAGTGACGAGGGAACTATTAGAAAAAAATATTCGCGACACACGAAGGGTTAATGCGCTTTCCGATAAAAGACGAAGCTACAGAACGAGCCGTAATAATAAAACAAAATATTGTTACTTGTAACTATGTATTCCATATATTCCATGTAAAACAAAAGATGTTACTGCTGACAGTCACGACTATTATGTCAAACGGAAATAGGTTTTAAGAGACTGGCAGCGCAATACCTGACCAAAATCAATTGTATTATATCAGATATGTTTTGCTATGGATTTTCCGGCTCTGTTGATTAAGGATTTGTGTAAGATGTCCCAAGATATTTTGTTTTATAAAAATGCATAATCAACATTTTCTATAGGCTGTTGTCGGCACACTTATATCTATTCTATGAAAAGGATGGCAAGAGCAGGGACCGGAACCGGTATTTTGCAAAACCTCGAAAAGCCCAATATTTTAAATGTTTTATACCCTTTATGTACTACTCGATATTTAAATACCGAATAACGAAAAAGAACCGTTCTTTTGTATGAAGAAAATAACAGTTCCGGTCCCTGGGCAAGAGGGAGATGACAGAGACACTAATAAAGACTTTTCTCATACATAATAAATTCTGTATTGAAGTAAATTCCAAGTAACTGAAAATTTGAGCATATCATTCCAATGATTTCATTGACTAGATCTACATAAATTGTGTAGGTACTTGTAAATTCTGTTAGTTGTTTATTTATTTCTTCTTACGTCATCAGCCTCTCCCAGTCCACTGCTGGACTTAAGCCTTTCCTACAAACTATTCAACGCATTTAGGAGGGTAATGCCCATAATCATTCACAATATTTTTTCTTACATTACAGAAAACTTGAAAAGGCACAAAGCAGCAACAAAAAGTGAGAGCATACCTCTACCTGTGATGTTAATAGAAAATAAAGGGCAGATTAAGGTAACTAAGCCTATTAGTGAATCATTAATTAATGAGAATAATTAACAGTCAGAAAAAGTTAATAATTCCAGGAAATAATTATTACTTGTATTGTAAGTAACCTATTTGTTGAGAAAATCATATTTATAAATTAAGAACTTAATTTCCTGTTTGTTTACTAAGAAATTCGGATGAACTCAGATCTAAGAACTCTAAATATACTAGGGGACACCATTTTAAATTAGTTCATATTTTGACCGCCAGATGTAGACGGCGTACGAATATGCCGAGTTCCATACGCCACGCGTTCACGATTATTTAACACGTTCGCCTCCAGTATTGTTTCACTAAGCGCTAATACTATGCCGATCGAAATTATCTGATAGAACTCCTATGCCATTGACACGCATGTGTGACTGAACAGATAGTACTCTTATGTCAGTGACACAGCACTTGTGTCAAAAACGTTCGTATATTTCTATGGAACTGGCATAGGAGGAAGAACTTGATTTATGCTAGTGGCATAACAATAAGGTTAATCTGATCACGTATGTGTGTCACTGGCATAGGAATCAGATTTTGTTGGTCACACACGCTGTGTCACCGGCGTCGAACGTGTTAAGCGACATTGAAATTTACGAATTGCCGCGTAAGTCGCTATTGTTTCGGCGTCGTTGACGACTGTAGCCGTCGTTGGCGCCATAGTCTCAATTTTCCGTTGTTGCCTATAGCCGACTGTGGCGGTCAAAGGGTTAAAAGTAATCATAATACAAATATTGGTAAAAACTTTATTGCAAACGGGATGGTTAATGCCTGGAACAAGTGGACTTAGTTTAGCGAAAAGGATCCAACCTCAAAAAAATTTCATTGAAAAGAATGACTTTTTGTTTTTGACAGAAGGTTGAAGTTTTATTGACACATTTTTGTGGGTTGAATCCTTTTCCCTAAACTACGTCCAATTTATCCTCCGAAGTTGTGAACGCTAACAGTGTTAAGCAGTTCAAAAATAAACTTGACAAATCATCAAAATGTATCGTAATGTACTATTTTGTGAGTCTACTGACGAATTGTATGGACGAATGGGAATAATAGGCTTTTGTCCAAAACAGTGCAATATAGGTTCACAATAATAATGCCAATGTAGCATATAAATGATTTCCAGTGATCGGTTTTTTGGATTCCCCCGGCGGGTCTCCCATTATACGTATTTCCATGCAATTTGCCATGTTACTGTTCATAATGTAATATAATAGTTTTTTTTTTAATAGTCACACCCGTCATTTTTTATACGCGAAATCCCGCGAGAGTGAGTCCAAAAAACCGATCACTGATTATTTCTGAACAGGATGCTTAGCCAAGTTGCCAATCGCTAACGCTTAGTAGCGTATCGTAGTTTTCCCTCTCTGTCACTCTTTCATATTAGTGTGACAAAGACAGTTGCCTTTCGTTTACGATTGACGATTAAGGCATTGGTCTCACAGCGGGCTACTAAGCTATGAACTATCGGCTATAAACACGAACAAAAGATACGCACTCCCGTGTAAATAAAAGAAACACGGCGATACTCGCCCGGCGGTGATAGCTGATAGCTGGGCGAGTATCGCCGTGTCTCTTTTATTTATGCGTTAGCGATCGGCAACTTGTCTAAGCACCCAGATTGTATGGTTCACAGGATGCTCACATGGTACCGTTGCCACCATCAAACACAAACGGGCGAACAACCACAACAGATTCCAGCACTGACAACTCCAGGGTAAGTTTACTACTGACGTTCCCGGTAATTTCCCAATCTTACTATGGAAGTTTCCACTTGGGAATATTCCCCATACTATGATGGATAAGTTACCGGGAACGATCATGATCACCACTAGTCTCCAACGTCTAGAATGCCGCTCTGAATCCATTGATGTTGGGCATCAGCGTTATCACAGTGGACACATTACTGCGATCGCCAATCCGCTTGCCCAGCGCGGCGATTATGGGCATTTAGCTCCTAATGCGTAGTTAATAGGAGAGGCCTACGTCTAGCAGTGGACTATCATAGGCTGATGATGATCTAAATTTGTTCTGACTTGAATATAATTTCCTTGAATATATTTGTGCCGTGTGGTGACGGCAGTAAGAATACATTTGTCACCACCCCAACTCCTCCTGCGGGTGTCGTAAGAGTCGACTAAGGGATTGAAGTCACTGACCATTATTTTATAAAATTGATGATGAGCAGCAGCGTCATCATGGTGAACACATTACTGCTCGCCAATCCGCTTGCCCAGCGTGACGATTATGGGCATTTAGCTCCTAATGCGTCTATACGCATAGTTAACAGGAGAGCCCTAGCAGTGGACTATCATAGGCATCAGCCTGTGATCATCAGATCACAGATGTCATATATACCATAGATCAAGCAAACGTATCTACTTAGCGTGTCAAAAGAACTCAGTGAAATCCACTGAGTTGTCAGTCTTTAATCGCAGCTTGCAGCTTTCGGGCGTATTAAAATTTTGTAAGTTGAAGTGAACAAAAACATTAATAATGCCTCCTTAAGTATATTAATTGCAACAATACAAAAAATATGAATACTCAAGGGCCTGAGACATATTTAAAATCATAGGCAAGTAACAACTTCAGTACAAAATCTGACACGCTCGGCCGCCATACAAATGAATGAACTTGTTTCTTCTATCCAAATCTAATTCTGTGCTGATGATGATGTAAATTTGTTCTGACTTGAATATAATTTTACAGCAAGACCCTGGGCCTGTAGATGAGCTGATGAAGACCACGATTCCTGTGATGCAGTATAGAGACCTTGAGGAGGCCACGGGAAATTGGGCTCACACCAATCTTCTTGGACGAGGTGGCTTCGGTCAGGTTTATAAAGGTATGAGATACATTGTGTGGAAATGTCAATGCCAATCTTTCCCTTAACCCTTAAATGCATATTGATGTATATATGCATCATGTATTTTTGACTCTATTGACAGCATGTCAGAATTCAAATTTGAATAAATCTTTGTCAAGGTCATCATCATCATCATTTAAGGGTAAAACGTATTATACGACACAAGTGCGAAAAATATGAAAATCGAAAAGAGTGGCGATGTTTTAAATCGACACGAGTTACGAATTTCCTTTTTGCACGTGTGTCGTACGACGTTTTTTAGTACAGATGACCCTCCGAGGCTTTGAACCTGACGTAAAATGACACAATTCTCGCACTAGAGCCTAAAAAGTACACCAACCGACCACCAACAATCTGTACTAAAAGGGCATTTTCGCTTTCAGGGTGAGAATATGAAACCAATTAGCGTGAGATTATAAAACCTTAATTGGTCTTCTTTATATCTATTTCTATTTCTTATCTTATTAACCACTCAATACAATAATAATACACATACACACTTACTTATAATTATAAACATAGCACAATAACTCATATAAACAATCTTTCCTTTTTCTATTTATATACAATTTTCAACACGTTTATTTATATTTCTGCGTTAGTACGGATGGATATACATAGACTTGCGCTGCACTAGTCGTCTTTGCACTAGTGTAGATTTAGTGGTACTGACGGAAGATCAGCGCTGTGGACTCTCGAGTCTACAGCACGTATGCTGAGTCAGCGCCAATTCTATACCACGACACATGACTCTTGCGCAAATAAACTATAGGTTAACTTAATTCATAAGTTTCAATGTTATGTATTTATTTTGTTTAGTTTTTGTTTTCCTTTTTTGTGTTTGTATCACTGCGAATGTAGTTGTGGTTTGAATAAAGTTTTTATCTATCTATCTAATTGCAGTCTAGTTTGCAACGACAAGTACGATATGTTTAGGAATTTAAAATTGATGGGCATTTTCATATTATAAAATTATAATATCGTCAGCCTCCGTTTCCATAATCTGGTTGGTAGTGACCCTACCTACGAAGCTGGAGGTTCCGGGTTCAAATCCTTGGCGTGGCTGTCTATGTATTTAAGTATTTATATGTATCTGAGTCAAAATTCTTTTCGTTGTCTTATTTTGTGTCCCTAAAAAACGTGACACAGTTGTGATTTTTGTATGAAATGATGTTTTGTTTCCAATTTTTGATGTATGGATTAAAATCTAGCGTGAAAAAGAAATACAAGTGCACTGGATTTTCTTTATATAATGAGTCGATACAGCAATTAAAAGCGTGAGAGAGTGGTATGAAACAAGACAACGAAAAGAATTTTGACCCGTCTATCTGGCCGTGTGGCTATAAGAACACATTTGTCACCACCCCAACTCTTCCCGTGGATATCTTAAGAGCAGACTAAGGGATTGAAGTGTCACTGACCATTCTTGAGAAAAGATTTATGATGGGCAGCAGCGACATCATAGTGGGCATATTACTGCGATCGCTAATCCGCTTGCCCAGCGTGGCGATTATGGGTATTTACCTCCTAATGCTATACGCATAGTTAATAGGAGAGGCCTACGTCCATCAGTGAACTAACATAGGCTGATGATGTATGTAACTATGATATTGTGGGGCTCGAGTGTTTGGCACCCACAAATCAGAAGGCGTGTTTGTATTGTATTTACAAATACAGTATGTATCACCTCGTAGAGCCAAGAAAGAAACTCATTAATATTTAGATCATACTAAACAACTTTGACTATTTTTGAACATTTTTGTGTACACCTTATTTTGTCTTTGACTGTATATCACAATGTAATTGATGTAAGTATTTGTTATTTATTTAATATCGCTTCTAGATTCGTTAAAAATAGATTAAAAGTGTAAAAACCTCGTACGCCATCGCAACTTGAGTACCTTTCCGCCCCAATAGCCATCGGTTCTACATGCATTGGCATATACAACTAAAGCACATTCTCTCCTAGGTGAATGGAAACTACTCCCAGTAGCAGTAAAAGTCCTCAGTAGTAAGGACAACCATAAAGAACTGATCAGAGAACTGACGAGCGACCAGTTCCGACATGACAATATATTGCCCTTGTATGGGTACAGTGTCGGAGGTAACTATAATTACGATTATTTTATTTTTTTATATTATAATTAGTAGGTGGAATGGCCCATGGCAAAAATAAAACGTCAATACACCGTGTTTTTATTGATTTCCGTTAAATTAAAGGGAAGCTTATTTAGGTCAAAAAATATCAATTTCTCTAAGAAACTAGTATCTTAAGGTGGTTCGTTTTTCAAACTAATGTATTTATTCAAATATGGGTAAACGGAGCATAGTTTTACAATGAAATCACTTAAATCGACAATCATTTTTATATTTGTTTGCGGCAAATTATGTTTCTGTAATATAAAGGGTCGAATAATAGCTTAAATTAGTACTTTATTTTAGTAAAGATTTGTCAATATGTGGGTGAACGACGACAGTGTCATACACCAATCGTACGTTCGATGTGTGCGTTGGAAGGCGACGTTGCCAGTTGGCTGAAAATGCTACGTTGCCGCTCTGCCCTAACGCATTTCGCATGTTATTTATTTTTCAACAATATCAAACGCAAGCGTTGCTAATGTTGCCATATAGGCCATATCCCCACGTAAAAGCCAAACGAAAGACCTTTTATTATAGAAAATATACCTATACATACTAGTTGCATTTATACCTACACTACAGGATGGATTTCTTACATTTAATGTTTTTATAATAGATGTGCGTACTAAATGATAGTCTCGTGGAACTGAACGTAAAACCTATTTGGCAAGGCAACACTAAATTCAAACGTCACGGATTCTAAATCACCGGCAGTACTTTATCGTTTTACCATTTGTTTATACCTACAAATTTAATCCGAATTGACACTAAATTGCCTACGATTGTTTGAAATATCTCATAGCGTGCAGTGATTTACATGAGGATTTATTATACGTTTGTATATTATGTAGCCACAAACGTCCCGGAAAGGCTATAAAAACCACCGATACTCGGGCCTGAAAAAAACTTGTAAGCGAAGCCATGGAGAAATGATAGTATATTACGGAGAAATCAAAAGGTAAGTTCTGTAGAGGCTGACTTGCTGGATATCTTTCCTCCCAGTATTCAAACAGTTTTTTTTATTATATATTTCCACTATTATTATAACAAAAATGTTTCGATGTTTATTGTTTTCGCAACAACTGCTCATCGGATTGGAATAAGGAAACTTGACATGTAGATAAATAGTAATATATATTATATTATAAGAATACTATTTTTTTTTTACATAAATACCGGAAACGTTAGTTTCCCGAGGGATGATGAGTTCCAGGCCTTGAACTTTTAAAAATATAACCATTTTGTAGATACTCACTGAACCCTGTTTTGAACCCAGGTTCCCTCCCTAACTTCGCAGTCAAGTTCACCACCACCTAACTAGACAAAGCTGAAATGTATTTTTTATTCCAGTAATCATCAATTCATCATACACCATTTTGACGATGAGTATTCTGATTTCAGATCCAGGGCCAACTGCAGGTGTCACAATATGTGTAGATGCGTCCGGCTCACTTCCAAGCAACACACACAACGTCAAGCAATCTTCCTATATCCATGTATAAAACCAGAAAAACGTAAAATAGGAATAATAAATAAAAATAATATGATATTGTGTAAATAAAACACTGAATTTATAAATTGATGTTTTCTTTATCTATGTATTCCGCACGTGATTAGAATGGGAAGGAATCTAATAATTAAAGTGACTAGAAATATCTAAAACTTATCTGACTGAAGTCATCGAATAGATTCCGTCCCAATCTGATTGGACACCTATTAGGTTAGGACATCCAGGCCCGTTTTTTAGTAGTATAGGCTATTTCAGATTGACCATGCAAAAAATACCGGAACTGGATGCCATAACATCACCTGAAAAGGTTTTTGGTGAGTAAATATATAAGGTCACCAAAATTAAACCTAGGTTGGTAGTTCAGGGACCAATACCACAAAACTTTACAAGCATATAAATGTACAAAATTGACAATTATTTGTTTTCGAATTTATACAATTTTGTAGAATTATACGCTTGTAAAGTTTTATGGGGTAGGCCACAGGTTATTTATTTATTACTGAAAAAAATGTAATTATAGATAAAGTATCATTAAAAAAAATAAAAGTCATGTAATGTAAAGTAAAAAATATATTGAAATTACGAGATTTGAACCTTGGTCCTAATGAATGTGCGTCAGACAGTCATCCAACTAGCCTAATCCAAGTTCAATACACGTTCCGAAATAAGCAATCGGTTTCGTGAACGAATAAGGGTTTGAATGTGTGTGTGCATACTGCGCAGCCGCGGCAGCGTTTCGTATTTATTCAAATAAACTTACTTTGTAAATTAAACCTCACCTGAAATTTAGTTGGCCACATTAGAAACGGCAGTTTATTTGCGGCTAACATATTACTTATTAAAAATATTTCTATTATCATACATAAAATATAATAAAATAAGTAAAAAAAGTTTTAATTTAAACGGTTTTTACTGCACCAAAAACTACAAAATAAAAATTAGTTGTAACTAACCGTAGATGCTACTTTCTGTAGATTAGTCACGTGAAACTATTATCACTGTAGTCTTCCCAAGTTGGATGCTGAAAGCCACGTTTTTAGCCTCTATGTCAGTGAATTAAGCGTTAATCGAAAACTTTTACCAAACTGAAATAAAAACGTGGGGCGTACGCAATTGTGATTAAGTTACCTACTATAGTTATTTAAGAACAAACATAGAAATCAAGACAGCAATTGTATAATAAGTTTTGTTCTGGCTTTGATGAAAGTTATCTAATTACCTCTATAGAAGTGTTGGAATAGAAGGATGATTAATTGCAAAATTAAAGCTACAATTTCATATTTTGAACTTGTATGTTTCTTTATAATAACGCCCCACGTTTTTATTTCAGTTTGGTAAAAGTTTTCGATTAAGTAACGCTTAATCCACTGACATAGAGGCTAAACGTGGCTTTCAGCATCCAACTTGGGAAGACTACAGTGATAATAGTTTCACGTGACTAATCTACAGAAAGTAGCATCTACGGTTAGTTACAACTAATTTTTATTTTGTAGTTTTTGGTGCAGTAAAAACCGTTTAAATTAAAACTTTTTTTACTTATTTTATTTTCAAGTTTTTAGTGCAATTGTAAAGTTAATTTCCGATACTATATCTACTTATTCTAGATCAAAGATGTTGTTTGTAATATGCAATACAATTATGCATGCTAGCGTTTAACTCTCGCGCTTGAATCACGACACATATGTAAACGTAATGGACATTATTTTATGTGTAGCGAGAAGGAAATCCCTGCTGAATAGATATTTTTAGAAATCCGACACTAAAAAAATGTCAGCTGGAATGCCCGAAGTGTCTCATATGGACGTATTATTCATACAATACCTTAGATAACAGAGATCTGACAATAAGGAATATATCAATCAATTTGGTTTATTGAGAAAATCAAGGTTAAATTTTTATATTGAACACATTATACCTACAAGTCGAATTTCGAGACAATAAAATATAAACTCATACTGTTAGTCGACTAACCGGAGGACCGCAGGTCTGACGGAAAGTCCGACGCGAACCGGGGGCCCAAAGGGTCAATCCATGCAGTCTATCAACCGGAGAGCTATAGGCTCCACGGCACTATGGCACGCACTACGTGAACCGGAGGGACTCACACTCTCTGTCTATCAACCGGACGGCCGCAAGCCCGACGGCACGCGCTACGCGAACCCGAGGGATATAGTCATACTCTCAGTCTTATCAACCTGATGACTGCAGGTCCAACGGCACGTCCTACGCGAGTCTTTTACGATGTGAGTCTATCAGCTGGAGGGCCGCAGGCCCGACGGCTCGCCTTGCGCAATCCATTCACTCTGTTACTCTATCAGTTGGAGGACCGCAGGCCCGACGGCTCGCCCTTTCGAACCACTTACGCGGTCACTCTATCAGCTGGAGGGCCGCAGGCCCGACGGCTCGCCCTACGCGAACCACTCACGCTGTCACTCTATCAGCTGGAGGCAGGGATCGGATACCGGTATTTTCAACCAAACCGGTTTTGCCTCTAGACGTCAAACCGAAATAATAGTGTTCTCGTTTTCGGTTACCGGTTTTTAAACGGTTAATATGAGAGAACTGTTCTTCAGCAGGTTTTGTTTTTGTTGAACGAAATTAACCGGTTTCTACGTCAGAGATGTCAATGTCAGAGATACAACGATGGCTCTGAGTTTTGACTAGGAATATGGAGGTACCGGGTTCGATCGTCGTAGTAGGCAAACTTTTTCCATATTTGCGTTTTATAATTTAGATACCGAGAAAAATCGTTTTAAGAATTCATTAATATGCATTGGACACTTTACTTTAAAGGTCATCATCATCATCATCAGCCTATGTACGTCCCACTGCTGAGCACAGGCCTCCTCTCATAAGAGGGTATGGGCAAGTCTCCACGCGGGCCCAGTGCGGATTGGAGGCTTCACATACACCTTTTGAATTTCTTCTCAGATGTAGGTATGCAGGTTTCCTCATGATGTTTTTCCTCACCGAAAAGCTATCGATAAATATCAAATGACATTCCATACATAAATTCCGAAAAACTCAGTGGTACGGACGGTGATCGAACCGACCACCGCCTGTTTGAAAGTCGAGTGCTTGAACGACTAGGCTACCGAAGCTTCTAAGGTCTTTCTTTAAAGGTCATTGGGTGTTATTGACCCGCTTTATGATTTTTCACGTACAGAGACCAAACTAGCTTTAAAATAGAGAATTAAATCATTTCCTTACCTATGTATCAACCAGGAAAAAAAAGTTATTCGACAGTTTGTGTCCGAGATAGTGTTTTAAATGTTTTTACTTTCAGCATTGTGTAATTCCGTAAACGGTTGTGACCTACTAGTCGTAGTAGGTAGCAGACGTTGGTCTTTCAATCTGGAAGATTCTGGGTTCAAACCTCAGTTCGACCAATGAGTATTTTGGAACTTATGTACGAAATGTCATTTGATATTCAGAACTAGCTTTATGGTGAAGGAAAACGTCGTGAGAAAACCGGTCTCTAATCTCAATAAGGCGTTTCCACAAAAAATAGTGCTACGTTAAATCATAAGATTAGGTTGCCAAGCGGACCCCAGGCTCGCTAGAACTGTGACTGGTGCCGAAATAACGCTAATAGGGTGCTGACTGTCAGCATTGCACAAAGTATTGTATTGTATTTAGCGATGGGCAATTTCTGAAACATTTCACATATTACACATACATACTTCTGAAAATTACATAATTGACAAGAAACGTTTCTGAGAAAAATGTTACCGAATAAATTTCACTTAAATTTCATGTCACTTCTCCGCTACTTCTGACACCAGTAGAACGGATTATGATTATTAAATTCGTAACTTTAGGCGGCCTTTATACCTGTAAATTTTACGTAAGTACAACTTACGAAAAACTGGACGAAGCTTTGTGCAAGAATGAGATATTATCACTATCTCATTCTTGCATATAGCTTCGTCCCTAGATTTACGTAATTAACTTACAGGTGTAAAGCCGGCCTTATACGAAAGACGGAAGTTCAAGACCGAGTTTAGATTTTTTTCAGTTTTTTTTTGTATATACAATATACAGGTTGTCGCTGACTATGCAATACAAATACAATACAATACAAATACTCTTTATTGCACACCTCAATAAATGAAAACAATTACAGAAAAAGTAGCGACTTAACTAGAGGTAGACAACAGGCGGTCTTATCGCTAAGAAGCGATCTCTTCCAGACAACCTTTAGGTAGCGGAAATAATTACATTTTAGATTATGCCAGTAGGTGTAGAAAATGTGACGATACAGAACACTTTGAATTAATCCGATATGCAATAATATAAGTACTAAAATAAAAACAAATACATTTATAAGTATTATATAAACATATACACAAACCATACATACATTCATTTATATATATATATATATATATATATATATATATATAAATAAGTTTAACGATGCCAACAGCATAAAACAAAAAGGGAACAGATAAAAGTATCACAGATCAGACAAAAACTTTAGTTTGATGAGTCTTTTAAAAGAAGAAGGAGATTGTGCGTTCCTTATTTCAACAGGCAAAGAATTCCATAGTCGAACAGCTTGAAATGTGAAAGAATTATTATAGAATTTGGAATTGGATGAGGGGACAGAAATGAGCAAATTCTGGGAGCATCTAGCAGAACGGAGATAACTAAAGCGGTTCTTGAGATAGCGAGGAGTTGCGGGATTGAAAAAAATTGAATACAAAAACGACAAAACGTGAGAGTTACGACGAAATCGAACAGGGAGCCACTTGAGCTGGGATCGGAAGTGGGAGACATGGCCATACTTGTGTAACCCAAATATGAACCGTATACAGACATTTTGAAGACGCTCAAGCTTATTGAGTTGCTCCACAGTGAGATCAAGATAAGCAACGTCAGCATAATCTAAAATGGGAAGTAAAAGAGTCTGTGCAAGAGCAATTTTGGTAGGAATAGGAAGCGCAAACATCTTCCTGCTAACTTCGCTCACCTGAGGCACCCAAGACAAGGTCCTGTCCATAATGATGCCGAGATTTTTTACTTGATGCGAGTAGGGTATTAAGACGCCATTGAAGTAAATAGGTGAGAGGGTATCAAAATCAATCCTGTGAAGCTACTTACTCACTATGCTTTATAATAATAATAATAATAATTTTGATAAATATTTATTTTATACGCGGTTTATACACCAAAATTGCGATGAAATCATCTCAGTGACCCTAATAATAACTAACATGTTTAAATTACATGAACGCAACAACAAAAGCAGTCACAAATTCGCAATTACCATTTTGACATTTGTCATGTCATGTTCAAGAAAGCTAGACGCGTAAAAACAAATTAATGCAGACAAAAAGTCGTACAAAAGCGGAGACTACCACCAGCGCACGACCCCCACCTCCGCCCGCCTCGTCCAGCTCACCGTCCACATCGTCGTCGGGCGATGACTTTGCTACGGCGCCCGACACAGACGGATCCAGTGACGAGAGCGGGCCGCCGCCGCCGCCGCCGCCACGACCACCTGCGCGACGAGGGCGGCCACCGCTGCCGGCACGCTTGGGGCCCGCGGGACATGCTGCCCCGCCCACGGCTCCCGCTGCCGGTGGTGTAGTGCGTCGCATGCGATGGACTCAGACGATGAACGAGAATTGCATGCGCGCCTACTACGAGGCTACAGAGGGGGGAACCCGACTGACCGCGTACCGTTCTAGGATTCTGCCTCTGTTTCAGGCTCTTGAACCCGCCATCGCCGTATCGGAGCAACGACTAGCGGATCAGGTGCGGGTCATTCTACGTTCTAAACGTTTGGATGACTCGACACTTGATCGGCTTCGCCTGCAGGCTCTCTCGACTCGCGCAGCTTCCACCTCGGCGCGGGACCAGCCCGCCACGTCGCCGGATCCGATGCCGACACCCGACCTGGCACCGGGGGCGCCGCGGGTTGATCCCAGTGCCGATGAGGAGTATTTTGCGAGTAACAGTGTAAGTACTGCAACTGATGAGCATCTGAGGAGGACTTTGGAAGAGGCGAATATGGAATATCGCTCCACACCCAATTCTAGGCCACGGTTACCACGTTTGCCCATGAATAGACGCAATCTAGCGTTAATGGGAGCCCTAAACGCTTTACTGGAGCCGTACATACGGTCCAGTAAAGATTTGGACGATACGCACTCGATCATGTACTGCGGGGCCATCGCGGCGTGCCGTGTTGCTCGAGTCAAGTTTCCGGACGCTGACCGTGCACCTAGGACCGTCGGGGGTGTCCCCGCATGGCAAGTGCGGATCGAGCGTCGTATCGACTCGTTTAGGACCCTCATTGCAAAGCTGATCTGCTTCAGGGGGGGCAATCACCGCCCCCGAGTAATGCGCTTTGTGAACCAGGCGTTCGCGGGAACGGGCATCATGCCCTGCGACTACATGGCCAACCTCACAGAGCGCATTGAGTTTCTGAAGCAGAAAGTCTATGCATGGGCAAGCCGTATCCGCCGCTACAGAGAGCGTGTGGATCGATTTCAACAGAACCGCCTCTTCCAAAGTGACCAAAGGAAGTTATACTGAAGGTGGGAGGGAACCGATCATCATTTGTCCGACGCGCATCTACCGGATGCTACTGCCATGACTGATTTCTGGCGTAGCATCTGGTCGGTGCCCGTCGGACACATCGAGGGCGATTGGATGAACGTTGTTGAACGTGAGTGCGAGAGCATCGAACCTATGGAGGCAGTTGTCATCAGCCCCGATGACGTAAGCTGTGCCATCCGACCTGCCCAGAACTGGAAAAGTCCTGGACCGGACGGATTGCACAACTTCTGGCTAAAATGGTTTCGGTGCTCCCACTCGCGATTGGCAGCGCAATTCCAACAAGCCATTGAGCTTGGTTCCCTGCCTCCTTCCTTAACAACAGGTGTAACCTTCCTGCTCTACAAGTCTGGTAGTACCACGGAACCGAAAAACTACCGACCCATCACGTGCTTGCCTACACTCTACAAGCTCCTTACATCCATTTTGAGAGCAAAAATTAACACGCACATTGTTGCGAACAATGTTCTGGCCTCTGCTCAAAATGAATGTAGGGTTGGGTCCCGTGGTACTAAAGAGCTCCTTCTCATCGACATGACCATTTGCCAGCAAGTCCGGCGTAACAAAGGGGCCCTCTCCGCCGCTTGGATTGACTACAAGAAGGCCTATGATTCGGTGCCCCATTCGTGGTTGAAGAGGGTCTTGGAACTGTATAAAGTTGATGCAGCTTTAAGATCCTTTCTCGGCGCGTGTATGGGGCAGTGGACCACAGTCCTTCGTCAACCAGGAGGCGGGGATGACCCCTCTGGCCCGCAGGACTTCATAAGGATCGAGCGAGGCATATTCCAGGGTGACAGTCTGAGTCCCTTATGGTTCTGCCTAGCTCTGAATCCCCTCAGCACCCTGCTGAAGGATTCAGGACTAGGTTGTCGGCTTCGGAGAGAGGGTGAAGTCATTTCTCACCTTCTGTACATGGATGATCTCAAATTATTTGCGCCAAATAGCCAAGACTTGTTGGAGTTACTGCGAACCACAGAAGTTTTCAGTAGTGCCATCAATATGGAGTTTGGTGTCGATAAGTGTGCGGTTATGCATGTGCAGCGGGGGAAAGTAGTAAATTCAACAAATTTACAGCTTTCTGAGACAATGTCGTTCAGGTCTATCTCGGAAGCAGAAACCTATAAATACCTTGGTATGTCACAGTCTCTGGGTATTGAAGATATGGGAATTAGACAGGCGGTGAAGGAGCGCTTTTTCAGCCGGCTCACAAAAGTACTTAACAGTCTTTTGTCAGGAGGCAACAAAGTGCGCGCCTTCAACGCCTGGGTAATGCCCATACTCACATACTCCTTTGGCATACTAAGGTGGACTCAGACCGAGCTGGACGCCCTGGATCGAAGGGTCCGTACACTGCTTACCACACATCGAATGCTACACCCGCGCTCATCAGTTATGAGATTGTACATCCCGCGGAGGTGTGGGGGCCGCGGCTTCTTAAATGCCAAAAACCTCCACAACCACGAGGTGTACAATCTTAGAAACTATTTTCTTAACAATGAGTGCGGGATGCATCGTGATGTGGTGGCAGTAGACCGGAACTTCACGACGCTCTCCTTGGCAAAAGAGAACTGGCGCAGACCTGTGGTACTAAGCACCGAGGACCGCAAGGCGGTATGGAAGAGCAAGGAGCTACACGGGCGGTTCTACAAGTCCCTCGCGGGACCTGACGTAGATCTGCTCGCGTCGGTGAACTGGCTACGATTCGGGGACCTCTTCGGAGAAACCGAGGGTTTTGCCTGTGCAATTGCTGACGAGGTTATCATGATGAATAACCACCGGAAATATATCCTGAAGGACGGTACGGTCGACATTTGTCGGGCATGCCGCCGTCCCGGTGAGTCACTCAGGCATATTATTTCCGGTTGTTCTCAGATTGCTAACACCGAGTACTTGCACAGACATAACCTCGTAGCCAGTATTATACACCAGCAGCTTGCTCTTCAATACGGCCTTGTGGACGTCGAAGTGCCATACTATAAGTACACAACTGCACCAGTTCTCGAAAATGGTCGTGCCACGCTCTATTGGGATCGACCTATCATCACGGACAGGACTATTGTAGCCAATAAGCCTGATATCGTGCTGGTAGATCGATCGCAGCGCCGGGCTGTGCTCGTCGACGTCACCATCCCCCATGATGAGAATCTCGTGAAGGCCGAAAAGGACAAGTCCAGTAAGTACCTCGACTTGGCCCACGAGATAACCGCCATGTGGGATGTTGACTCGACGATCATAGTCCCGATAGTCGTTACAGCGAACGGTTTAATAGCGAAGAGTCTCGACCAACATCTTAAGAGTCTCACGCTAGATGGCTGGATCAAGGGTCAGATGCAGAAGGCGGTAATCCTGGACACGGCGCGGATAGTCCGTCGGTTCCTCTCTCTGCGACCTTAACCACCGGCAGCTTGGGCCCGCCCCGTTGCCGGCGGCACCCTAGGTTAGGTTTTTATAATGTGTTTATATTTTATATTGTTTTTGTATGTTGTATTGTATTTTACTTTTATAACCATATTATAACAACCTAGCCTAAGAGAATATTTAAATAAAGGAAATAATAATAATAAATCATTTATTTCGAACAATTTTTTTTTTTACATCCATATGTTGTTAGTAACTTATATATAACCTAGGTATGTTAGTACGTATTTAGTTTAACTTCTTCAATTCTGTGTATATCGAGCCACAGCTCGAACTTGTTCAACCCAGTGCAACTGGATTGGGCAGTCATACCTGTCTGCAATGACACTCAGAATGCTGTTGGTACTTACCCTAAGTCGCTGCATCATCGAGACAATTTTTTTACGTACTACCGCTTCGAAACTCTCTGTGCGTGCTTCCGCGAACATGCTCGATGCGCTACACCGCCGAGGAAGCCCCAATAACATCCTGAATGCATTATTATATTGAATCCGCAGGGCATTGTACGCTTTTTTGGTATACTTCACCCACAGGCTGCTCGAGTACAGTGACTGGGTGTAGGCTTTGAATAAAACTATTTTCACTTCATTAGTACTTCGAGCAAACCTGCGGGCCAGCATATTTGATCTTACAGCCAATGCCCTGCGTTCACGTTCAATATCTAGGTCATCACTCAGGTCATCCTTTAAGACATGACCCAGATATTTGAACCTATCCACCTGAACCAGGGTGGTCCCCTGCAGTTTTACCTGAGGTACAGCGGTTAATCTTGTACCTCTCGCCTTAAATACCAAGAGCTCGCTTTTGTTGGGATTATACTGTAGACCATGGTCTCCAGCATACGACTCACATACTGCCAGCATTTTCCTCAAGGCACTGATAGATGGACTCAACAGTACCATGTCGTCTGCATAACTTATATTGTTGATACAAACTCCATCAATATGACATCCGACATGCATACTGCTGAGCCGGGCTAACAGCTCGTCTACATACAAGTTGAAAAGCCTAGGAGATGTGAGTCCCCCTTGTCGAACTCCACACTCAAGCCTATACTGCGAGGACAGACCCTCGGCCCATCTCACCTGGTTTACTTGGTTACGATACCAATATTTCAGAATTTTGACTAGTTCTGCCGGTGCGCCTGAGTCCTCCAGTTTTTTCCACAAAATATTATAGTCCACCCTGTCAAATGCCTTTGACAGGTCGAGGAAACACGCATACACCGGCGAGCTTCTTCGCGTATAATACCCAACCGTATGCTTGAGACTTAAAATGGCACTCTCTGTCGACAATCCTGTTCTAAAGCCAAACTGGGTATCCTGTATTTTAAGGTGCCGTTCCAGTATGTCATCCAGCATACGGTCGAGTATCTTCGCCGCAGTTGTCGCAAGTGAGATAGGCCGATAATTATCCCTGTTAGACAGGTCCCCAGTTTTATTTTTTGCCACTGGTACAACTATCGTTCTCATAAATGCCTCAGGTAAGTACGAGTGTCGCAAACACAAGCTGAGGAACATAGCAAGTACACGAGGCAGATGAAACCCAGTATATTTGAAGTGCTCGATGCTGAAACTGTCATGGCCTGGTGACTTTCCTTTTTTCATTTTGTTTATAGCTGTGGCAATAATTATAATTAGCTATTGCATTTGATTAATGTCAATGTCTGACATACCGATTTATGACTTAATCACAATAAAAAGGTGAGTCTTAACATGCGATATCAGTGTATTGCTGGTTGAAGTGGCTGTTATAGATAAATAAATTAATTGACAAACTTGACACTTATTAACCAGTTCAATAAAGTTTCACGGAACGAAATAAATTCTGTTCTTCATAAATACCGGTAACCGAAATTGATTCGTTCTTTATGAAAACGTTATTGCTAATTATCGGTTAATGACAGAACAGAAATTTAAACTGTTTACGAACAATATTAACCGGTATTTTGAAACCGGTTCCGATCCCTGGCTGGAGGGCCGCGGGCCCGACGGCTCGCCCTTTCGAACCACTTACGCGGTCACTCTATCAGCTGGAGGGCCGCAGGCCCGACGGCTCGCCCTACGCGAACCACTCACGCTGTCACTCTATCAGCTGGAGGGCCGCAGGCCCGACGGCTTGCCCTACGCGATCTACTGACACTGTCACTCTATCAGCTGGAGGGCCGCAGGCCCGACGGCTCGCCCTACGCGAACCACTCACGCTGTCACTCTATCAGCTGGAGGGCCGCAGGCCCGACGGCTTGCCCTACGCGATCTACTGACACTGTCACTCTATCAGCTGGAGGGCCGCAGGCCCGACGGCTCGCCCTACGCGAACCACTCACGCTGTCACTCTATCAGCTGGAGGGCCGCAGGCCCGACGGCTTGCCTTACGCGATCTACTGACGCTGTCACTCAATCAGCTTGAGGGCCGCAGGCCCAACGGCTCGCCCTACGCTACGCGATCCACTCACGCTGTCACTTTATCAGCTAGAGGGCCGCAGGTCCAACGGCTCGCTCTACGCGAACCATTCACGCGGTCACTCTATCAGCTGGAGGGCCGCAGGCCCGACAGCTCGCCCTACGCGATTCACTCACGCTGTCAGTCTATCAGCCGGAGGGCCACAGGCTCGACGGCTCAGCCTACGCGATCCACTCACGCTGTCACTATATCAGCTGGAGGGCCGCAGGCCCGACGGCTCACCCTACGCGATCCACTCACGCTGTCACTATATCAGCTGGAGGGCCGCAGGCCCGACGGCTCACCCTACGCGATTCACTCACGCTGTCACTATATCAGCTGGAGGGCTGCAGGCCTCATACGAAGGCTCAATGTCACCCAAAGGGCAATGGAGAGGGCTATGCTAGGAGTCCCTCTGCGATATCGGATTAGAAATGAGACCATTCGCAGCAGAATCAAAGAAACCGATATAGCTCTTCGAATCGCTAAACTGAAGTGGCAGTGGGCGGGGCTCGTTGCGCGTGGAACCGATGGCCGTTGGGGCGGTAAGGTTCTCAAGTGGTGGTCACGTACCGGAAGGCGCAGCGTGGGTAGGTCCCCCACAAGGTAGACTCATGATCTGGTGAAGGTCGCTGGATGCAGGTGGCGCAGGGCCGGTCCTTGTGGCAATCTTTGGGGGAGGCCTATATTCACCAGTGAACATCTTTCGGCTGATATGATGATGATGATGATGATAATGAAATCCGTATGTTTCTACCAAATATTTAAAGCAGTTCTTCAAAATCTGCATAACGCTAAACCTAGCGGTTGTGGCAGGCAGTAACACTGGAGTATCAGATTTGAGGAGTTGGACGTTAGTATTAAATTCGCATATTTCTACTTAAGTTATATCTAAAGAACTTCTTTAAAATCAAGATATCGATAAAAGATAAACCTTGAGGTTATTGTAGGCAGTACTGCAGCATCAGGAGTGAGGAGTTGGAAGTCAAGATCAGGCTGTCAGTATTTGATTATGCCAAACATGCTATACATTAATTTTCACGTGTCTAACATACTCGGTTAAGGCAAGCAGTACGTCTGCAGCATCAGGCTTTGAGGATACAAGGATACAAATATTATAATATTGCATTGTCATGGGAACATGATAAAAGTTCAAAATTTCATTGATTTTGGTGCAGTAGAAGTGGTCGAAAAATTGATCACAAGATTTGAAGCATCGACGACAGTTGATACGCGGTGAAGTTAATAAAAACCGTTTAAAAATACGTAGAATTCGCGCCACCTATGCACTATAACGCCATCTATTGGCGTTGTAGTGCCTAGCTGACCGTGACATTCCACCTTAACTCTTACTGTTATTGAGTTATTAAGAAAATAAGTTTAATGACTGAACAAGTGTATTGCGACCTTTATAACATCCTAATGAAACTTATTTTGACATGTGCCGTCAGTCACCTGAGATCTTATTCTTAAGGTTCTCTCACATTTGCCATCTCAATTATTATGTATGAAAACGAAAAAAAAATGTTTTACGAAATAAACAAAAGCCGATATACCAAGAAACTTCTATTAATGTACCAAGTAACTTGTCCAATTTAACGGAAATCAATAAACACACGGTGTAGATTTGGAACGTAAAATGTTATCGACATTTTCAGCTATCGATAAATTCAGTCACGTACGTTTCTGACTGAAACATTAACCTCTTTGGTTATATATTCGGTAATTTATCGATAGCTGAAAAATGATTTAAATTATTTTGTTATACTGTCACCCAAACAATCCTCCGTAGAAAACATTATAGAAAATGAAACATTCCGAAATAGTATAATACAATTACAGAATTAGATAGAAGAAACATGTTCATTCATTTGTATGGCGGCCGAGCGTGTCCGATTTTGCACTGAAGTTGTTACTTGCCTATGATTTTAAATATGTCTCAGGTCCTTGAGTATTCATATTTTTTTGTGTTGTTACAATTAATATTACTTAAGGAGGCATTATTAACGTTTTTGTTCACTTCAACTTACAAAATTTGACGCCCGATAGCTGCAAGCTGCGATTAAAGACGGACAACTCAGTAGATTTTGCTGAGTTCATTTAACACGCTAAGTAGATACGTTTGCTTGATCTATGGTATATAAGGTCCTAATTTATTAGATGCAGATATTTTTACAGCTGAAAGTACTCGGTCTCTGGAGTATATTAAACCGTGAAACATTATAGCTTTTACGATGTTTTTTTGGAGAAAACGGAAAAACAAATTTATTACGTAAAGACACCCTGTTTATGTGATTATTAAATGAAAACTCTTTGAACAGATTCTCGTACCTCTTTTACGTACCACTTAACTGGAACTGGCCACTTCACGTCTATAAATTAAATACTTGATTGTCAATGTTATGTTATTTTCCGTTGGATTGTGTCGTTTGATGACATGACAGACAGTGTTATTGTGACATGTGATAATGCACATGATGATTTTTTTTAGACGAAATTATAATTATTTTTTGTTAGGAAAATGAAATCAAAAAAGTTACATGAAAAGATTTTTTAATTTATATTTAAAGTTAATTATTTTAATGTAAAGTATCATGTGTTAAAATATCTGCAACTAATAAATTAGGACCTTATACATATATGACATCCGTGAATACAATACTGAACCGGATCACCACTATTTTTATTACATCTTATTTATTAATGTTTTTTTCAGGGCCAAAGGTGTGTTTAGTATACCAACTAATGACCGGAGGGTCTCTCGACCAGAGACTGAAGTGTACGTCTTATCACCCACCCTTATCGTGGGGCCAGAGATATATGATAGCTCAGGGAGTTGCTAGGTAAGCTATATGAATCTCTTCTCACACATCCACCGAAATATGAATAAAATGAATAATGTTTATTCGTGACACACTTATTCACAGTGAAATAATACAAGGATACAGAGATATTTAATTATTATATAAGTAGTAGTATGTAATTGTAGGTATTGTTATAGTCATTTGGTATTACTATATCTTTAATAATTATTCGAGTTGAGCACCAACTAAAATGTCTCTGTTTGGCCCAATGGTTGACTGGTAGAGAATGCCTTTTAGCATTAAGTCCGCCATTTGTACAATTTTCTTTGTTTTGTGCAATAAAAAAAAACAGATACAGGATAAAAGAAAAAACAAAAAGATAACAAATAAGATGGTGCCACGAAATCATTAACATTAACTTCAAGATAATATGCAAAAAAAATCTATAAGTGACCTTAATTGCTTGTCGATACATTGGTTGACATTTAGACTATATTTTTTAGGCCCGCGTATTTTGGCTAAGGTTTGCAAATATACGAAAATTTCAGGTATTCGAATATTCGGTTTTTTATTATTAGCTCTTCGAATATGCATTCAGATAGTTATTAGAATATAACAAGAAGTTAAAAATGCTGGTAAAATTACTTGGTTTTCATTTTTACGTCAAATTTTACAATAAGACATGGTACCTTACGCCCTACACTTCTTACAGTAATCATTAATCAACAAAGAAAACAATCTCAATGGTAACAATCTCTTGTCACCATGTAGGTATATAATATAATAAAACAATAATAATAAAACATATTTATTCCAGACTAATTGCAGCATAAGAATTAGAGTACAAATTATGCTTACAGTAAAAAATTTACACATGGAAATTCAAATAAAAATAAATCAATTATATGCTAACTGTGCGCTTGAGTCACTTTGGGAAACCATTTTTTAGTAGAGTAAAAGCGTTGATGCGCAATCCGAAGTAAAACATAGTAATTTTTGCTGTAAACTGCTTAAATGTAATATTTTTGATCAGTAAAAATGTAGTTAGGTATAATTATTCGAATACTAAAATGAGCTAAATATTCGAATTCCAAGCCCTGGCTTAATACTATCAACCTATCTATCTATTTTTGTTATAACCTTCAGTACTCACTATCACATAACTTTCCAGAGGCCTATCATACCTCCACACAATGTGCCGCCCGCCGCTAATCCACGGAGACATCAAACCGGCCAACATCTTACTCGACCAGTGCACTATGCCCAAGATTGGGGACTTCGGCCTCGCTAGACGTGGGACGCATGCTGATAGACCACTCCTCGTCTCCAAGTGAGAATTGCATATAATATTTGTGTAATTGCTGTTTAGTGATTTTAGTGTTTTTTTTTGTTTTCTTACTTTACGACCCTGCACCAACTTTATCTTTCTGTTTGTCCCAATGGTTAACTGGTAGAGAATGCCTTATGGCATTAAGTCCGCCTTTTGTATTCCTGTTTAGTGCAATAAAGTTTAAATAAATAAATAAGAACCCATTAGACAGTCACTTGGTCTTCAAAATCTAACATAGACGCTCAAAGTAAGAACTCACTACGTGTCTTTATCTCTTTTTTTTATTTGAAATGGGCTTACTCAATATTACTCATGGCCACAGACTAGCCGAAGGCAGAGACGCGGCCTACGATAAAGTGAGTTTGCCCAGAAACTATGTAAATACACATACTTGGTACCTAGGAAATCACAGAACACTCTCTGAAAAAAGTGGGTTCACTTTGGTATTTGATCTCAGATAACCTGTAACAAAGACCTCACTCAGTTACTTGGTTTTTAAGAACCTAGATAGACACTCCTAGAACCCACTTCAAATTACAGAAGGAAAAGCCACCTTACTTTTAACAGAATATGGTTTTAATTTGCCCTGATTTTTTAAAGTATTGGACATGTTTTTTCCATGGACCCTTCAATTAGTAAATTGATCTCTAAAACCCAATGAACTTGGTCTAAATAAGAAACCACAAGGAAATTTAAGAACCCATTTAGGTAGTCTCTTGGTCACATAAAAGATACTTGCTCCTATTAAGGCTAGTTCGCACATTTGACATCAAACCAGCTAACATCTTACTCGACCAGTGCACTATGCCCAAGATTGGGGACTTCGGCCTCGCTAGACGTGGGACGCATGCTGATAGACCACTCCTTGTCTCCAAGTAAGAACCCTAAATATAATAGGCACTAGCGATGGAATCCATCATGGAAAAACCATGTAACTGTCCAAAATATCATAAAAATGTACATTTTAATGCTATTTAACGGTCATTTTAGGGTGACCCGGGATAACGTAACTATAGCAACGAGTGACATAAAAAATATGATTGGCCCTAAAAATAATTCGGTACTCACACAAATGATAGTTGATTGTCACGGACATTTTTTTTCTTTATTTGAAACTAGCGACCCGCCCCGGCTACGCACGGGTACTATACCTACATAAAAACCTTCCTCTTGAATTACTCTACCTATTAAAAAAACATCTCATCAAAATCCGTTGCGTAGTTTTAAAGGGACATAGGGACAGAAAAAGTGACTTTATTTAACACTATGTAGTGATGATGACTGGCAAGTCAAATCAGCATCTTTTTTCGAACTGTCAAAACGATCACCACTATGGAATTTTATATGAAATGCTCAAAAGTGACGTCACGTTTGAGTACTGCCAAATAACCTCCTCTTAGTTCTTTTCAATTTATTAAATAGAAGTTCTATACAAAAATGACTGCAATCTACATCTTAGTAATAATTTCTTCGTGTATATGTCGTTGGCCGTGTGGTGACGGCAGTAAGAATATATTTGTCACCACCCCAACTCCTGCGGGTGTCGTAAGAGTCGGCTAAGGGATTGAAGTGTCACTGACCATTATTTGATAAAAGATTGATGATGGGCAGCAGCGTCATCATAGTGGACATATTACTGCGATCGCCAATCCGCTTGCCCAGCGTGGCGATTATGGGTATTTACCTCCTAATGCGTCTATACGCATAGTTAACAGGAGAGGCCTACGTTCAGCAGTGGACTATCATAGGCTGATGATAATGATGCGTAGTGACTATATACAGAGTTTTACCGTTTAATTATATTTATAGTCACTTGGTCTTCAAAAACCAACAAAGACTATTCAGAACCCACTGTGTGTCTTGTTCTCCCAGTAACTATGTAACACATACTTGATATTTAGGATTTGATCACATTGAACCTGTAACAAAGACCCCTCTCTCTCTCTAAGAACCTAGATTAACAGAGTTAATCAGGTTTAGAGATTAAAAATGCAGTGGAACATTAGTAAATATTTGTATATTATTATAAATAACACAAAGATATAAATAACAGTAAGGAAAAACATCGAGTAATAGAGTGACAAGAGAACACCAGCCTTGACAAAAATAAAATTCAAAACTATTCTTTTTAAAATGGCCAGCGTTATACTTAGATACAGCATAGATAGACATTCCCAGAACCTAATTACAATTATTTAAATTGATCTACAATAGCCCAATAAACTATTTTATTTCTTATACAGCGTGTGTATTTGATACGGGCGAATATTTTAGTGGCGATTACTATCGGACCTAGGGAACCTATTTACATAAATTTATTTTAGAAATTAAGGTTTTTTTTTTCATACAAAATTATTGAGCCCGCAATGTATTGCATCCACTGGTAGCCACATTACTTAAAGTAGACATAAGTATCTAAACGTCATACGAGTCTCATGTCAGTTGGCCGGCATACATTGCTGCTGGGTTGCACTTTAGAAAAATCATTACACCTAATCAACAACAAAATTTAACGAAATGGTTATCTTATACGATTCGTAGGATCAGATATTATAGCTGGATTAATTATTCGCCCGTATCAAATACCCACGCTGTATTGACACAACAAAGCATTAGTTTAAATCTAAATAAGAAAACACAAGGTATAAGAACCAATTTAGAGTCCCACTTAGACACTCGACAAAAATATCTCTAAATACACCTTTTAATCACATGTTTTAATTTAAAACAGATTTTCATTACACTTGCTGTCTAAGCGCGCCATTGCTTGCGTGCGTAGCGGGAGTAATAGAAAAGTGAAATTCCCTAGGGAGTAATAGAAATGTCAGTACGTCATTTAATAATCTTATGTCTTAAAATTTTTTTTTGTCCGCAAGTGTGATGAAAAACATGTACTATTATCTATAGACTTTATCCAATTTCCAATTTTCCACAGCTTACATGGTAGGTATTGGTGAAAATTCATCTTAAAAGCTCGCACTTTGCACTTGTTTTATCCCATATTAGTAATATATAGTTTTTTATAAATATTTTGTAAATTATCATATACTGATAATGTAACTGAATAAGTTCCGTTAGGAATTAGCGGTGCTCCCTAACACAAGTATTGCTATACTTACCAGGAGGTGCCGGCCACAAAATACCTATATGTAAACAGATTTTGATACCTAATAAAATATTTTGATTTTGATTTTTGATTTTTTATTTTATCTTTTTTTTTTCTCAGCCTGGTTTAGTGTCCCACTGCTGGGCAAAATCCTCCCCTCTTTTCCTCCATTCGGCCCGGTCGTCACATTTCTCCCGCCAATTCGGATAAAACGCGTCCAGGTCGTCCCGCCATCTCCTTCTCGGTCTGCCAATGCCCCGGCCAGCACCATCGAAGGTTTCCCGTGGGTCTCTGAAACCATTTTGGCCCACCTTGCTGGGTGCATACGGCAAACATGCCCGGCCCAGTCCCACTTAAGCTTAGCGGTCTTGACACCTACATCTACAATTCCGGTTCTGGAGCGCAGTTCCGTGTTTCTGATTCGATCAGTTCTACGAACACCAAGTATGCTGCGCTCCATCGCCCTCTGGCAAACCTTGAGTTTTGAGTTTTTTTATCTTTAATATCCACATTAGGAACTGCAACATAATAGAGGCAAAAACGCGTATCCAAAGACTTCTTTTATCCTTGAGCTATGAGAAAACGGAGAAAATACTTCAACGTTAGTTAGTAAATTTGTAGTGGACGACAGCCGTCGGGTGCGTCCGATCCCAAGAGGAACTCGTAGGGCTACTCCAACGCAATTTTTCATTTTTGACTCTTTTCGCTGATGCTCAACCACAACACTAACACACACACACATATACAAACACATACACAGGCATCCATCCATACAACTCCAAATATTCATCTATTTTCACTATGTAAATCTATTTACTTAGTATTAATAAGCAATGTAAGCATGCATCGTCTCTTATATCTTCATAAGTATTACTTACTAATTCTGAAACCGCACCGACTTTGTAATCTGTTATGATTTTGATCCCCACGATACAGGCAATGCCTAGTGTGGGGTTCACTGAAATGTTAATTTTGTGTTCTTGTTTTTTCGGTAAATAAATATATTTTAATTTTTTTTTTATCCAGAATCCACGGCACCCGTCCCTACATACCCAACGAGTACCTCCGCTCACACCGCATTTCTCCAGCGGTGGACGTATTCAGCTACGGCGTGGTCCTCTTCGAGATGGCTACGGTGCAGAAACCGCTGGACCCGGATAGGAGGAAGGAGTTGTTGAGCGATTATATGCACTTTAAGGCGACGCAACCGGGATTTGATATGGGTAAGTGTTACTGATTGGAGTATTCGGATAATTTGAGTCTTCTTACGAGTTATTATCAGTGATCGGTTTTTTGGATTCGCCCCCGCGGGATATCGCGTATAAAAAATGACGGGTGTGACTATAAAAAAATGAATACTATTATATTACATTATGGACAGTAACTTGGCAAATTGCATGGAAATACGTATAAATAATCAAAGATTATTTTTCAAATTACTATGGGAGACACGCCAGGGGAATCCAAAAAACCGATCACTGGTTATTATATATTTTTAGATTTTTTTGCAATTTTAGACTCCTCTGGTCACAAACGAGAACTTCGATAAAACCCACAATTTTGAGAAAAACCGTGTTTGTACGGGATGTTGGTGGATTTTTTTGTGGAATGCATCATTTTTATCTATTTAAAAATAGTAAGTACATTACGACACAAGTACGAATTTCGTTTTTCTCGCACTAGAGCCTAAAAAAGTCACCATCTGTATTAAAAAATACTTTTCTAACTAGAGCGGAAAAGTAAACTTTGCTTACGCTTCGCGTGCGTAAATTTCTCTTATTGAGGCACTTTTTATGAAAAAAGTCGCCCCTTACACGTGCAAAAAGTTTTCCCGCACTAGTTAGGAAATGTATTATTTTAGTACAGATGGTGCCTTTTTTAGGCTCTAGTGCGAGAAGTGGCTCATTTTACGTCATGTCCAAAATTTGGGAGGGCCATCTGGGGCCTATTTCTCGAAAGCTTTTAACTTGTAATACAAGCGGAAGTCCTTATCTAATTAATAGTATCCAAAAGAGACTTCCACTTGTATTACAAGTTACAAGCTTTCGAGAAACGGGCCTCTGTACTAAAAAACGTCGTTCGAGACACGTGCGTAAACGAAATTCGTAACTCGTGTCGATTTGAAGCACTCCCTTCAGTCGTGCTTTAATTTATCCCCACTCTTTTCGAACTTCATTTTATTACTGTACTGTTTTGGATTTATTCCCACAAAAAAGCACAGCTGTGTAGTTCTATGCGATTATTCAGTCGCAACAATTAAGTCATTACCATTCCCAAATTATTGACGAACTGCGTATAAATAGTGGAGTCATTTTCGGTTATCTTGTAGCAGATGTTTGTCTGCTATTCTGGCATAATAGTCTCGTTTGCTTTTATAAAACGGTAAATAAAGTGGTGATGGTAATGAACAAAAAAAACGCGTACAGGTGTAGTGAGAAATTACTAGCCTTCGGAAACGTTCGTAAACAAATGCTGTTTCAGGCAGTGTCACCGAGTCTGACTGAAGTAGCATGACAGCTATTGCTATCAGTCTCAGTGAGATAGACTGAAACAGCATGACGTTGACGAACGTTTCCGAAAGCAAGTCATTTCTCACTACATCTGTAACAAAATCGAGAAACACCGAGCTAAGGTCGGGTATTTTTGTTCCAGCGACGTTAGAAGACCCGAAACTAGCAAACACGACAGAATCGTATCCGCAGCTATGCCGCGAAATTATAGCCCTAGGGCTCCAGTGTGCGTGGCTGGAGAGCGGGCGGAGCCCCTCCATGCCCGACGTGTACCGGCGGCTCCGGGCCATGCCCGTGCCGCCGGAGTGGATCTGATCCAACTACTAAATAAACTAAAAAAAAAATTGGTTTCGAGTGAGACTTGGTAGCTCAGTTGGTAGACAATGACTGTTTTAAAAGCTCTCGGACTTGGCCCTAAACGATTTACAGATATTTACATTGTAAGTACTCTGTTTTAAATCAAACTAATAAACTAAACGATTTCGTTCTTAAAAGCCTCCATAGGTATAAGTAGGGGAGACTGGAGTCGATTGGAACGTTTTTGACAAAATCGCAAATTTTGTCCTTGTTTTCGATTGAATTTGTTGCCTTATACGTGCCACTCATAGCCAAACTAACTGGCTATAAAATTAATATGTTAAATCGACTTTACAAATCACCCGTTAAGTGTAACAGCCGTTTTAAAAATATTTGGAAAATGTTTCAAACGTCCCTAAGCCTGGGTCACAACAACACTAGCAAACTCGACAGAATCGTATCCGCAGCTATGCCGCTCGGTGATCGCCCTCGGGCTCCAGTGCGCGTGGCTGGAGAGCGGGCGGAGCCCCTCCATGCCCGACGTGTACCGGCGGCTCCGGGCGATGCCCGTGCCCATGGAGTGGACCTGATCCAACTACAACAATATCTTAAAACTTTCTTTCTTTTTTATGGTCTTTCTCGTGAACGTCAGCTTCGCTCTTCCGGCAACCTTTCACTTACTATCCCATCTCACCACTCGGGCTTCATGGCCAACTCATTCTCTCTCCAAGCAGCTCGCCTCTGGAATGCTCTTCCTACTAAAATCAGGGAAAGCCCCAACAAGTTCGCCTTTAAGAGAAGTGTATATGATTACTTTGCTGACAGAACTAATCATTGTTGATGAGTATCCTTAGTGTTTTCTATCTGCATTTGTATTTATGTATGTGTATAGTTATTTATTTGTGTATTTATATATATATAGTGTGTATATTATTATCTATGTAATAGTGTGTTCAGTATTGTATCAGTTGTTATTTTATTCATTGTTTATTAGCTTCTCTTGCACCGCTCACAGTCTCTGTTTTGCCCGATGGTTAACTGGTAGAGAATGCTTCATAGCATTAAGTCCGCCTTTTGTATGATTTTTATTTTGTGCAAAAATATTAAATAAATAAACTAGCAAACACGACAGAATCGTATCCGCAGCTATGCCGCTCGGTGATCGCCCTCGGGCTCCAGTGCGCGTGGCTGGAGAGCGGGCGGAGCCCCTCCATGCCCGACGTGTACCGGCGGCTCCGGGCGATGCCCGTGCCGCCGGAGTGGACCTGATCCAACTACTAAATAAACTAGTGTTACGTTCGTGGGGTGGGTTTTCTATAGAAAATGTATAAATAAGCCACTAATTAAAACTGAGACTTTAATTACTAATTAAAAGAACAAACACAAAACTAAAACACTAATCGCACACTGAACACTTCACACTGTCGCCGTAGATTCGCAGTCTTCGCTCTTGATGTTAGCAGCTATTCGCTGTCTCGATAGAAACTACTCCTTGGCCGGGACATACAAGCCACTCAAATCTACAAAGTGCTAGATGATTCGACTCCAGAAAGTTCCCGAGTTAGGTCGGGTCGGTGGGTCTGTGCGCGAACATTCTAGAGTATCGCTGTCTCTTTCTACAGGTTTCTCTTTCACACCCGTCCAGAATGTTCTCTCTATAGCTGTCTCGTTCACATCCTTCCAGAACATTCGCTCGTGCTGTCTCTATCTAATAGTGCTTTCTCTTTCACTCCTATGGGAAATTTAGCTATATACCGATTTGTACTTGAGAGGCTCGAAAGAGGTCTTGAAAACGGGTTTTCAGGTTATTGCGCCATCCGATAGAGGGTATCCTGAAACGGCCTGAAAACATGTTTCAGGCGCCTGAAAACGACGGTATCTGGGGTGAATATTTGATTTTGTAGTATGTGAAAGAGGACCTTCTGAAACGGCATGAAAACGCATTTCAGCCTGCTGAAAACGCTTCTAACGTGTCTAAAATCATATTTGTAGTTTTTATCATGCCACCGGCGTAACACTAGCAAACACGACAGAATCGTATCCGCAGCTATGCCGCTCGGTGATCGCCCTCGGGCTCCAGTGCGCGTGGCTGGAGAGCGGGCGGAGCCCCTCCATGCCCGACGTGTACCGGCGGCTCCGGGCCATGCCCGTGCCGCCGGAGTGGACCTGATCCAACTACTAAATAAACTAAAAATATCCCACAATGTCGTAACAGATGTGCTTACCATACAATGACATTAAATAATAAATGGACGCACAGAGCCAAACAAAAAAACCAAGAAAAGTGGCACTAAAAGTCATTTCTATCATGTTTCAGTTGAAGCTAATAACGCTCACTTACAATAAACTATAATAAAAAAAACTCAAAGAATAAAAAACTTTGTGAAGTGAGCAATAAGTGTCAAATTTGCGAACAATACCGCAAAATAGTAGAAACTTTTCATGTTTAAGGAATAATGATGCTAAACCGTAAGGTGACCAAATGTCAACTGTCAGAACTGAATAGCGGAGCAAAAGGACCGCAATATTTACTTCTGCAGCCCATTTTTTGAGCTGTTTGGGGATCCACTTAATATATTCTAAATCAATGAGTGGACCTGATCGAACTACTAAATAAACTAGCAAACACGACAGAATCGTATCCGCAGCTATGCCGCTCGGTGATCGCCCTCGGGCTCCAGTGCGCGTGGCTGGAGAGCGGGCGGAGCCCCTCCATGCCCGACGTGTACCGGCGGCTCCGGGCCATGCCCGTGCCGCCGGAGTGGACCTGATCCAACTACTAAATAAACTAGCAACATTGATTTAGAATATATAAGTGGATCCCCAAACAGCTCAAAAAAATGGGCTGCAGAAGTAAATATTGCGGTCCTTTTACTCCGCTATTCAGTTCTGACAGTAACTCGACCTCAGAGGCATAAGGTCGATTTTGTGGGTATGAGATTTAGTAGTAGAGATGGACGCACAGAGCCAAACAAAAAAACTAAGAAAAGTGTCACTAAAAGTCATTTCTATCATGTTTCAGTTGAAGCTAATAACGCTCACTTACAATAAACTATAATAAAAAAAACTCAAAGAATAAAAAACTTTGTGAAGTGAGCAATAAGTGTCAAATTTGCGAACAACACCGCAAAATAGTAGAAACTTTTTATGTTTAAGGAATAATGATGCTATACCGTAAGGTGACCAAATGTCAACTGTCAGAACTGAATAGCGGAGCAAAAGGACCGCAATATTTACTTCTGCAGCCCATTTTTTGGGGCCATTTTTTTGAGCTGTTTGGGGATCCACTTAATATATTCTAAATCAATGAGTGGACCTGATCGAACTACTAAATAAACTAGCAAACAACAGAATCGTATCCACAGCTATGTCAAATAATGACGGTAACTACCGGTTTTATGACGAATTCTTTCACTCTTCAGACAATACGCCTTTAGAATGGCCTTCCTCTCGTTATAAAGAAAGCTCAGAGTAAACTCTCCTTCAAGCACATGCTTCGCAAGCATCTGTTGTCAAAGTTGCGTGACTAATAATCTTCTTGGTATTTCATTGTGGGTACACTTGTATGTATATATGTATGTGTATGGTATAAAGTATATGTGTAAGTCTATTAAGTATCTGATTTTTTTGACTGTAATAGTTGTGACTTCATTTTACGATTTTCTAGCCTGCACCTATCAAACCTCTCTTTTTGGGCCATGGTTGACTGGTAGAGAATGCCTTAAGGCATTAAGTCCGCCATTTGTACTTTCATTTTGTGCAATAAAGTTTAAATAAATAAATAAAGAAACTAGCAAACACAACAGAATCGTACCCACAGCTATGTCGCTCGGTCATCGCCCCGCTCGTTAAAAAAATTGTCCCACAATGCTTGTCGTAACAGATGTGCTTACCATAGAAAAAATCAACTGCGAAAGACTCTGGTTGTCACGGGATTCGAACCCGCTTCCTCTGGATTGCCGGTCCAACGTGCTTCCAATTACACCAGGCGATCTTCCGTCGATCACAGCGAATTTAAGCAATGGTATTGTGAAGCTAATCACTAGCGACATCTGTACTTAATGTTTCGAAGGTACTAAAACCTTAAGCCACTCAAAGCCGTGTGTCTACCACAATCGTCCGCAAACTCGACAACTCTCCGTTGCATTGAATTTGCTATAGAGGGAGCTGTAATCAATTCATGATTAGAAAACATAAATTTGTTTTATAATTAAACAAATTGATGTTGGTGTTACTTTTTTACAATGCGAAAAATCCCACAATGTTGTTTTTGAAAAAAAAATGGATTCGAGTGAGACTCGGTAGCTCAGTTGGTAGACAATGACTGTTTTAAAAGCTCTCGGATTTAACCCTAAACGATTTACAGATATTTACATTGTAAATACTCTGTTTAAAATCATACTAATAAACTAACCGATTTCGTTCTTAAAAGCTTCCATAGGCATAAGTATCTGCTTATTAATATAGTGTACAATGAAATTCACCAAAGCTGGCACGAATGGAATGAATGAAATGAATGACATCTATCATTGTGTGTATGCGGCAGTGCTATACCAACCTGTATCTACTGTCATTTTGACATCCACACATATATACATTCTGTCACTTATTCGATCTATTCGTGCCAGCTTTCGTGAATTTACCTGTACGACGAGTGGTCGACGCGTCGTACACTAAAGGTCACATTGACCTGATTGACCACACTAAAAAGTTATAACTGTCAACATGAAAATAAATGTGTATTAAAACATTAAATACTAGCGGCATCTATCAATCAGTCCCAAAAACGTTTTAGAGTTTCAAAAGACAATTAATAGATGGCACTTTCTTCCTAAGTCGCGCTATCGAAGTACCTAACGACAGTTCATTGCATATCTACACCACGATGTGTAGTGGAACGATTTAAAATCTATTTCTACCAGAAATTGTATCATGACCTTACCTTTAACCGACGAGATGTCTCACAGATGTCGTCTTTTTATTCTCAACCATATTCAAGGAGTCTAAGGCTACGATTATTTTCACTCAAAGTCAAGTTGAAATTGTATGAGGAGTTGAAGAAAATGTCCGTCCCTATGGAGTGGAAACTACTTTTGCACTTAATTGAAGAAACAGTCCACTCCAGACATGATTTTGGTGCTTATTACTTAATTAAATTAAAAATAATCTTGTCTTCAAAGAAAGAGAAAATAAATTAGAAAGAAAGAGTTTAAAAAATGTGCGAACTTAACTGGTTAACCTTGTGATAGTTTGTTAAACCGAAATCCAAGTGGGTATTGGTGTAAATGTTCGAATTTTTATACATTCGCTTAAATGATTAGACTTTATAAAATAATTTTAAGAATCTATTGTAAGTGTATAAGTTGTTCTAGTATTTACGTCACAACTAGTCATAACAACATTACTGTCTTGATAATAATATTTTTATTTTAAACAATTGACAATTTGTTTGGTACTCATTGCAATTCAGTTAAGGTTAATTAATAATCTATTATTCCTAAAGTTCTCCTAACTTAGCAAGCCGATAGGTATTGTTTATCTCTTTCGATCGTATCACTATGTATAATTGTATATGATATTGAATGTGAATATATAATTATTTTAATGATATTGTTGAATAAAGTTCAGGAATGTTGTCATTGTTATCAAACGACGTTATTTAACTCTTTTACAATGATATACATTTTCCCCCTTATTCATAAACGTTTGTTAACTTAACAAGCCGCTAATAATTGTTTGCCCCTTTCGCTCTTATGGACACATTGTTAAGACCGAAAGGGACAAACAATTATTAGCGGCTTGTTAAGTTAACAAACGTTTATGAATAAGGGGGTTTGTGTCTGTCATATTGTGAGTCAAAAGCTTGACAATTATGTAATATTTCGATTTTGTAAATAAATGTATAGACAATAATTAGCAATACTTTAACGCATTCACTGCCAACCCCTTTTGGTAGACATGTGCCTGGTGCCCCAAACGGGTATACTCTTGGGTCGACTCATTCGTATTTCGTCACGTTCCTAAATTTGTTCGATTCTGCTTTCGTCACCCATTCTTCATTCGTCAAGTTAGTCTGCAATCATTGTCGTCTTTGACCATAATAAGTTGTTGACCTTTTTCTTATTTCGACTTTTATGTCGTTTCATATTCGGTCATATTCTAAGTTGGTACCGACTTAAGACTATGAAAATATACGAAAAACATAGATTTAACAGCGAACATGACGAAAGAAAATTATGACAAGTTAAGAACGAGACGGATTAAAATAAAGACGAACAACAAATTTAACCGAAGATGAGAAAGACCATCGACGATCGTGACGAATAAAGAATGGGTGACGAAAGCAGAATCGGTCAAATTTAGGAACGTGACGAAAAACGAACGAGACAACCCAAGAGTATCTCCCAAACGCATATACGAGTCAATCAACTATCACCCAGTGCCGATGACGCACATGAGAGTCCATGAAACTTTGATATTTACATACAGTCGTGGCCAGTTATTTGAAAAAGGTTCATACATTTTGTTCTTAATTATAATTTTAATTCATTGGGTCGTCCGTATTTTGCAAATTATAAATTTGTTATACGTGATGCTAATACATTAAACCGATATAGCGATGGATAAGATGAATTAATAATTGATAAAATCGACAAATCACTATAGCCGTTGTTCTTAATTATCTGGCCACGACTGTACATATCCATGTTTAGCCAAGTTGCCAATCGCTAGCGCTTAGTAGAGTATCGTAGTTTTCCCTCTCTGTCACTCTTTTATATTAGTGTGACAAAGACAGTTCGTTGCCTTTCGTTTACGATTGACGATTAAGCGTTAGCGATTGGCAACTTGTCTAAGCACCCAGGACTCGCATGTGCGTCGAAGGCACTGGCCGAACGTCACTTTACTATGGACGCATATGTGCGTCGGGGGCACCGAGTCAAAGTAACTAACACGCATTTATATGCCTCGGTGGTAGATAACGCGTTAAATTAAATATACTTAAGTAATATTAACGGAATGGAAATGTTTTCCACAGAATTTGAAAATCGAATTATATTTTATTATTTTTATATTCGTTTGACTTTTAATTTTCAAAAACAATTTATCCCAGCTCTGCAGGTCCGGATCGTGCGAGACTTTTGGCGGTCGGAACCCGGGAAGCTGGTTACTGGCTGCATGCCCATCCTTCGGCTAGTACTGGTACTTTCCTGGATCCGGCCTCTCTTAGGCTCGCAACCGGCCTGAGACTCAGGGCCGCGGTATGTAACCCCTCACTTATGCTGGTGTGGCACAGACGTGGACCGACTGGGACACCACGGACTAAGTTGTCAAAAAAGCGCAGGCCGTATTTCCAGACATGCGACGCTTAACGACATAATCCGCAGGTCTCTTGCCACGATCAACGTACCTGCTCTTCTTGAGCCTACTGGTATTATTAGGGATGATGGTAAGAGACCTGATGGTGTGTCTTTGGTTCCTTGGAGCTTGGGACGGATGTTGGTATGGGATGCTACTTGCGTAGATACCCTGGCACCGTCCCATCTTCAACGAACTACGTTTAAGGCAGCCGCTGCGGCTGAAAATGCCGAATTTTTAAAACGTAATAAATATAAGGGCCTCGGCAAAGAGTACGATTTTGTACCGTTTGGCGTAGAAACTTTAGGTTCTTGGGGCCCCAGCGCACGCAAATTGTTTGCTGAGATCGCGAAACGTCTGGTTGATGTAACTAAAGACCGAAGAGCTGGCGACTTCCTCGCACAACGCATCAGTATTGCGATACAGCGAGGAAATGCCGCCAGCATCCTCGGTACAATGCCACAAGGGCCAATCTTAGATATAGGTTAGGTTAAGTAGTTTAGTTAGATTTAATCTATGTACATAAATTGTAGTTTTGTAATTACAAAGAATCAATATAAATTTATCCCTGCGACATGGACGTCTAATCATCATCATCATCATCAGCCTATGATAGTCCGCTGCTGGACGTAGGCCTCTCCTATTAACTATGCGTATAAACGCATTAGGAGGTAAATGCCCATAATCGCCACGCTGGGCAAGCGGATTGGCGATCGCAGTAATGTGTCCACTATGATGACGCTGCTGCCCGTCATCAATATTTGTCAAATAGTGGTCAGTGACACTTCAATCCCTTAGTCGACTCTTACGACACCCGCAGGAGGAGTTGGGGTGGTGACAAATGTATTCTTACTGCCGTCACAACACGGCAAGGACGTCTAGTGCCAGCTCAAAATGCCCCCAAACACAATTGTTCAATTGCCAAGATGAGCAGAACATAGCGCTTTTCTTAACACCGCGCATAATTTTGCGCAATATCTTTGACAAATGTTTATAAAATTTAGCCAATCATCTTTGATGGACCAATCACAACTATTTAAGTGGCGGTTTAAGTTTTTATAGGTTAATATTAAACTACATTACCGTTATGCGCTGAAGAGGGAGTGACATTTGTGAACTAAAATTCAGGACCGTTTTTGAAAGGCAATTTAGTATGGTGTGCGGCTTCCATGTTTTATTTGCTCGTAGATTTATACCTAATATCACCTAAATATAAAACCTGCATCCAGCGTTTCCCGGCGACTTTCATAGGGTCGCTACGAATAAATAAAACATGGAAGCCGCACGCCATATTAAATTGCCTTTCAAAAACGGTCCTGAATTTTAGTTGACAAGTGTCACCCCCTCTTCAATGCGTCACGGTAATGAATTTCAATGTCAACCTATAAAAACTTAAATTATTGACATTAGAGAATATACATCTCTAGTTTAATTTGATATTAGAGTTTATTTTACTGTGATGTCATATTTAAATAGGTATTGGCTGTTGTCTTTTAAATAATAAGAATAGTTGTTTTGTGATTGTCACTAAATTGTTAATTTTCTATTTTATTATTATTGTTAAAATCATGACGATTAGAGACCTTTTACATCTCTAAATCTTAATATCTCTTTATTCTGACAACTAGAGGACCTTTACATCTCTAGTAGTATAGATATAGATACTTAATAATGTTGCGAACTTGTACAATAATAATTATTTTTGTTTAATATTATGATCCTTTATTTATTTGTCTTTATAAAAATGTCTATTTTAAATTTTTTTTTATATGTAATACATTCTTTAATGCATGTTATTTTAATAAGATGTATTATTATACTGTTTTGAAAAAATAAGTCCACCTGAGTTTCTTACTGGTTCTTCTCAGGAACGGCGTAGGGTTTGAACCAGTAGTAGATTTTTTTTTCTCTCATGTCAGACGATTCGAAAGTGCTTATTAATAAGCTTACTTGAATAAAGAATAGTTTGACTTTGACTTTGACTAAACCGCCATTTAAAAATAGTTGTGATTGGTCCATCAAGGTTTTGATTGGCTATATTCTATAAGCATTTGTCAAAGATGTTGCGTCGACATATGCGCGGTGTTAAGAAAAGCGCTATGTCCTGCCCATCTTGGCACAATTGAACAATTCCTTTTTTGGGCATTTTTGAGCTGGCGATAGACGTCCATGTTAATTTATGGTCGCAGTAGGGTCGTCTGTCCTTCTTGTGGTTGGACGTCCTACGCTGCGTTATGTACTTACATACAAAAAAAAAGTTGAATTGAGAACCTCCATGTTTGAAGACTTTGAAGTCGCTTAACTGCGACCATATATAGCATGGACGTCTAACGCCTGCTCAAAAATGCCCCCAATAACAATTTTTCAATTGTGCCAAGATGGGCACAATATAGCGCTTTTCTTAACACCGCGCATATTTCGGCGCAACATCTTTGACAAATGTTTATAGAATATAGCCAATCAAAACTTTGAAGGACCAATCACAACTATTTTTAAATGGCGGTTTAAGTTTTTAACCGACTTCAAAAAGGAGGAGGTTTACAATTCGTCGAAATCTTTTTTTTTTTTTATGTATGTTCCCCGATTACTCGAAAACGCGTGGACCGATTTGAAAACTTCTTTTTTTGTTTGAAAGGGTCTACCTTCTAGTTGGTCCCATTGTCACCGAATTCAGATCTGATGATGGGATCTTGGAGAAATCGAGGGAACTCTTCAAATGTTGTAGGCACACATGACGTTTTTCATTTATTTTCGAAGACTAATCAAGTATTTGCGTCTAGTCATGAACGTTTTTAGTTGGTGATCTGATGATGGAAGGTACAACTCCTTAGCAATTAGGAGTTGGGGGATAATTCTTTAAGTATAACATATTTCGTGTATTTTGGAAGCTATTTGAGTATTTGCCTTTAGGTGGTCATCCTTTCATATTGGTGAGCTGATGATGAAATGTACAACTCCTTAGAGATTAGGAGTTGGGGGATAATTCTTTAAATATAGCATAGTTCATGTATTTTGGAAGCTATTTGAATATTTGCCTTTAGGTGGTCATAGTCTCATGTTGGTGAGCTGATGACGAAAGGTATAACTCCTTAACGATTAGGAGTTGGAGGATAATTCTCATACAAAGAGACCGCTGGCTTGGCACCGACTTCTAAGAAATCTGTAGGATACCTAGCCATAATATTTTATTTCAATGAATAGGGTAAAAGGTTTAAAGGTTTGGGTAGGAAATCCTAAGAAGTAGGAACTAAAATTATTTTTTACTTTTTAGTTTGGGTTAATTTTTGAAGGCGGTTTAATTTTTATTTTAAAATATTTTATTTTTATAGGTTGATATTGAAATTCATTACCGTGATGCGTCTTAGAAGAGGGGGTGACACTTGCGAACTATAAACCGTTTTTGAAAGGCAATTTATTATGGCATACGGCTTCCATGTTTTATTTGTTCGTAGTCGCTTAAAAATAGATTGATTAACATGAAGAAAAATACAAAGTTAAGTTAAAATATTCATTTATTAATAACACTGACATTTCATTATTATCTATTCACGTGACGTGAGTGAGAGCATCATATGATTTCATAATAATATACCCGATTTATATATTATGTTATACATTCTATATTAAACATTTATTAAAATACCTCAATACTGTCTTAACAATTTATGTTTAAATATATGCTTACGGTACCTTTTGAGTTAAATTTTGATCATAGTGAGCATAATAATATCTTTGAAAACCAAAACTCACTATTCAAACTACCGCTTTTCTTAGCAACCTCGTATGCTAGTATTGAATCAGAACTGAGATAAGAGTTTAGCTTGTCCGAAGATATTATTTGAACGAATAGGTACGGTCAGCGTTACCTACTCTGGCCAAAATGTAATTGTACGGTACACCGTATATTTAGTATGGTTCAGATGACACTAACTTAGTTTAAGTAAGACATATACACGAGCAATTTTTAGCATGGGACCAATACCGAAATTGCAAAAAAAAAGCTTCCACAGAAAATGTTAAGACCACGCAACCAATATGTAAGAAAAAGTCCATATTATTTTAGGGATTTCGATGTTGGGTATCAAACTTGTTCAGTGTAACTTATACATATGCCAATTATGCCGTCTTAGGTTTTCAGTGACTTCTAAAACACCCTGTATACAAAATCTATCCCTATGGCACTGGTCTCACCGCGAGCTACTAAACTATGAAATATCGGCTATAAACACGAACAAAAGATACGCACTCCCGTGTAAATAAAAGAGACACGGCGATACTCGCCCAGCTATCAGCTATCACCGCCGGGCGAGTATCGCCGTGTATCTTTTATTTACACGGGAGTGCGTATCTTTTGTTCGTGTTTATAGCTGATAGTTCATAGCTTAGTAGCTCGCGGTGAGACCTGTGCCTATAGCAAACCTGTTTAGAAAAGGTATCGTAAACATAGCATCATTCACACATCAGTCGCAAAATACATTTCACTAAATCTAAATGCGTCTAAACAAATAAAAAACAAAATACGCAAGAATACGCCATGTTTACCCTTTCAACGCCAAGGGACGCCTTAAGGCGTCGTGAGTGCCTATGGCACTAATTAAGGCTTATGAATTATGAACAGAGATCGGACAAAAGTGCGACATTGCTCCAAAGTTGATTAAATAAAAAATTACCTATTTGACACCGGTAACTATGAAAACCTTTGTAAATAGTCACCTTAAAGCTTCGATATCAAATTTCAAGAAATTATTCGTTTGATTATTCATTTCATCAATTTTTGGAGTCATGTCCACATTATTGCGAGCAATGTCGCACTTTTGTACGATCTCTGATTATGAACGATATTATACAGGACCAATTTATCCTGTGGAAATTTTGTGAATTTGTCCAATGGAATTTTAATCAAAATATGAAACAATTTGTGTTAGTTTTTAGTAAAACGTCCCACTTTGTCGCTTACCATAAAGACGAGATTTCCTTGTATTCATATGAATAAACTGACAAAGCGGCTTTATGGCAAACGACAAAGTGGGACGTTTCACTAAACTCACATTTTGTTTCTGAATTGAACATTACAAAGAACATAATAGTTCACTCTGTTCAATTTAAGCAGATATTTCCTTGCATAGCAAATAGACGATAAATTTTGACATTGAAAAATGTATACTTATTATAATTTTGAATGTATAGGTCGATAGCAAAAAATGTGAAACAAAATTTAACGTCATAATGTTTGTGTTACGAAATTACTTTGTGTTACGTCTTTTGGCAGACAAAAAATGCCAAACAATCTCTAATTTTCTATGAGCGACCAACACAATACGTGTCTACTTTTAAAATATAACGTATTTTTCTACTGCCAAAGGACAGAGTACACTTTAACCTTTTTGCCGCCACGTCAAATCTGAATTTGAGCTTCACTCACAAACGTGTAGGTTTATATTGTTCTGTGGACCAGGACTTACATATCGGTCCTTGGCGGTGCCAATATATCGGTCGTTGGCGTCCAAAAGGTTAATTAGTATGACTAACTTTCCTACCACAATTGACGCGACCGTACTTTTTGTTTTGATTAACCCTTTAATGGGTATTGGCAATATTTGCCGTCATATTAAAAAACAAAACCAAATCTATTTAGAAATACGTTAGGTTCGAAATTTAACGCTTATAATGCTGTCAAATGGTCAAAGGGTTAAGGCCTTAACTAGGTACATTTATTTTGCAATCAACCTATACTAACATATTCGACAATTCATTGAAATTCGGTAAATAACAATAATAATTCGGTAATAAACAGTGACCGATTTTTTGGATTCACCCGGCGTGTCTCTTATAGTTACTTGAATAATAAAATTTAATTATTTACACGTATTTCCATGCAATTTGCCATGTTACTGTTCATAATGTAGTATAGTAGTATTAATTTTTTTTTTACCCACACCCGTATTTTTTTATACGCGAAATCCCGCGAGGGTGAATCCAAAAAACCGATCAGTGGTAATAAATCAAATTGAGTAACATTTATTAGGCGATTTGACCAACCAAATTAACATCAAAAATCAAAATCCATTCCTTTACTTAGCACTCACTACAATTTCGACCAACTCACATAGACTATTTAAACACAACTATAGGATTCAACAGGAAATTCAATACATTCTTACTGGAAACAATACAATCATTACTAATAGTTTTAAAAAGTTCCGACAACCTACTCACAGATGGCGGTTTTGAGACGGTACCTTTCGCGTCTTTACAATCTAGGCATGATAGTTCGTAACCTAGGACTTTTAGGTTTCTAGTGCCTATATTGTAGTCTAGATTGGAAAGTGTGCCCCGGAAACGGATGCGATCGCCGGAGCGAAGGAGACGGGTGATGTTGGTGAATTGGTGGTCGAGTATAAGGGTTATTTCTGCTTGTCGGGCTAAGAGGCCTGTGGTTTCCATTAGGACGGTTATTTCGTATGTGTATCTGTGAAATATAAACGTTTTGTATGAATATAAATATTATACCCCATTAGCGTTGAAAATTTACGGATTTAATCCCGATTCTTTCCAAACAGCTCGTTTTTTCCGGATTTTTTCGAAAAATCAATGAAAGTTTCCACTATAATTTTCAACTCTAAACCAATGCGAATTAGATCAAATTTTTACTTCTACCAGGATAACGCGATGTCATCGAAGAAAAGTCAATTGAAATAGTTGGCAAGGAGTGGCAGTGACAATGATTATTTCTGTAAAAACCCAAAAAAAAAAAAAAAAAAATTTTCATATACACGGTGGAATTTAATCGGTGAACAGGAACCCATTTTTCTAATTCAGTAATCGATGGCGGTCACGTTTATGTAGTATTTAAGTGGAATCAAGTTTTTTTTTTAGCATAACAAATTTTTATGTTGAAATTAACCTTTAATTAAAATGTATTGTCACCCTACTAATGGTTTAGTCTGAAAAGTTTAATACCTCTTTTCAAACTATCAGCCATGCATCGCTCTTATTTTACATAGGAATAGAGTCTATCGCAAAAAATATAGCATGTGAGTGGTTATTGCTCATTTATGTTTTAAGTTTCTATGGCTGATAGTTTGAAAAGAGGTATTAAACTTTTCAGACTAAACCATTAGTAGGGTGACAATAAATTTTAATTTCAACATAAAAAAAATTTATGCTAAAAAAAAAACTTGGTTCAACTTAAGTACTACATAAACGTGACCGCCATCGATTACTGAATTAGAAAAATGGGTTCCTGTTCACCGATTAAATTCCACCGTGTATATTCCCCAAAAAAACCATTTGATTTTTTCCGACATTTTCAACGCTATACCCCATAATGGTCGATGGGGTCAAAAAGTGCTCGAGTGGAGACGGCTAGGCAAACGCAGCGTAGGACGTCCACCCACAATAGCCCACCTAACGAAGACCAAAAGCTGCCTCTCGGGGGAAATAACTCGTGTATAAGCGAATTTTGGCATAGTTGTAGGAAATGGTGTTTTAAACCACATACTAAAAGTACTGGTGGTTAGGGGTGGAGCTAAGGGGGGGAGGGGGGTGTAAAGGTCCTTATTTTTAATTTTTCGTAAATAACTCGTAAACCGTGGCTTATAGCAAAAAATGTTCTAATACATAAGTAATCTACATAAAATTCTCTCCAAAAATATGTATGCATGTTTCCTCAGGGATCACTGTGTCATGAGATAAGAAAGGAAGAAGATGGACAATAAAGAAATAAACACTTTTGTTTAAGTAGGTATAGCACATACAGAATGCTCGCGAGCATTCCAAAAGATTTTAATGTTCAATTCCTGACCATATTCTGAGTCTTTAATGTTATGTAAAATTTCCTGGATTCGGCTTGGTTTCAGAGATAATCAACCTTTTTTTCGAAATAAGTTTTTCGACGTAACTCGTCATACAACTTCTTTTTGATTGCAATGCTACCACAATGTGTTTTAATATTACCACACCTTTTGCCTGGCAATCAAAAAATGGGAATAGACTTGACGAAATAACCTGTCCCAAAAAAAAAATTTAAATAAATAATTTTAACAGATTGTTGTTATGATAAAAAGTACTGGAAATGTAAAAATGTATTCAAAAAGTGTAAAAAAAAGAGAAAAAAAAAATTTTTTTTGGTGGTATTTCACATTAGGTCTCTTAATATTTTTTGTTTGTTTTGATGTCTAGAATGCATAGTTAAAATCTTTTGACGATGATTATAAGAATATTTTAGATTTAGAAGATAATTAGGAATTTTATTTTTACAAATAAGTATACAGGGCGTGCCCGGGCGCGAGCATTCCAAAAGATTTTAAGTATGCATTCTAGATATCAAAATAAACAAAAATGATTATGACTCCTAATGTCAAATACCACCAAAAAAAAAATTTTTTTTTCTCTTTTTTTTACACTTTTTGAATACTTTTTAACATTTCCAGTACTTTTTATCATAACAGCAATCTGTTAAAATGATTTATTTGAATATTTTTTTTGGGACAGGTTATTTCGTCAAGTCTATTCCCATTTTTTGATTGCCAGGCAAAAGGTGTCGTAATATTAAAACACATTGTGGTAGCATTGCAATCAAAAAGAAGTTTTATGACGAGTTACGTCGAAAAACTTATTTCGAAAAAAAGGTTGATTATCTCTGAAACCAAGCCGAATCCAGGAAATTTTACATAACATTAAAGACTCTAAATATGGTCAGGAATTGAACATTAAAATCTTTTGGAATACTCGCGAGCATTCTGTATGTGCTATACCTACTTAAACAAAAGTGTTTATTTCTTTATTGTCCATCTTCTTCCTTTCTTATCTCATGACACAGTGATCCCAGAGGAAACATGCATACATCTTTTTTGTAGAGAATTTTATGTAGATTACTTATGTATTAGAACATTTTTTGCTATAAGCCACGGTTTACGAGTTATTTACGAAAAATTAAAAATAAGGACCTTTACACCCCCCTCCCCCCCTTAGCTCCACCCCTAACCACCAGTACTTTTAGTATGTGGTTTAAAACACCATTCCCTACAACTATGCCAAAATTCGCTTATACACGAGTTTTTTCCTCTGAGATTCCTTCGTTTGGTGTACTACAAGATGGACAGACGACCTTATGAAGGTCGCCGGGACACGCTGGATGCAGGTCGCATCTAACCGGTACATGTGGAGGTCCAGAGGGGAGGCCTATGTTCAGCAGTGGACGTCTTATGGCTGAGATGATGATGATGATAAATCGGCGGCTGACAAGCAAAATTCACTATAAAAACTGTCACTACTCTTAGCAACCTCGTATGTCAGTATTGAATCAGAACTGAGATACGAGCTTTATTTCAGGTATTTGTTACTTAGTGAGTTTTGATTGTCAACCGACGAAATATTAAGAGTCATACAAGGGTGGAACGGAACGACTATCCTTCACGCTACCGACCGAGTCTACCAACCATTACGATGAACTTTCAGTATGGGACCAACATCGAAAACGTTCATGGAAAAATGACTTTTCCATACTATTGAACTGTAAGACTAACTAATCACTCACTTTGTATGAGGGGTCAATTTTTAAAACTATGTGTCGATATTGGTAGTATAGTGAAAGTTCATCATAATGGTTCGGTAGACTCGGTCGGTAGCAGGGAGTGTCCCTTTCCATCAAATAAAAATAAATGTCGTTTCAGCCCTCCGGCCGGCAAACAGCACTTTGCCGGCCGCTGCGCTAAACTAAGTTGCCGCCTGCCGGCTCCGTTGAGCAGAAATAGTACATTGTGCATCAAGGGAGGTAAGTACGGAATTACTAACGAGTGTTAGAAGCCCGACGCCGTTAGGCGGAGGGCTTTTATGACTCGAGTTAGTATTCCGCTTACCGACCGTGATGCATACAATGTTTTTCATCACACTTGCTAACCAAAAAATAAGTTTTAAGACATAATATTATTAAATGGCGTACTGACATTTCTATTACTCCCTAGGGAATTTCACTTTTCTATTACTCCCGCTACGCGCGCAAGCAATGGCGCGCTTAGACAGCAAGTGTGATGAAAAATAATATACACACCTTGGCCGTTGAATGGGAAAGCCTCGGATCACATGTTTGTCGGCCTCGGCTTCGCCTCGACATGCCTTTTAAGTGGGGCATGTCTCATCCGAGACATTTCCCACTTAAACGGCCTTGCGGGTAATCTACTATCCGTTTGAGTAGACCGTGGGACTAGAACTTGTGTATGATTGTCTCAGGATATTTATTTATACTTCAACATTACAAAGTACTCACTCGTTAAACTTGTTTAAATGGCAGATCTTCCCACTCTGGCGCGCATAGTTGCGAACGAATTCACAGTCCTTGAGCGATTCGTCGTTTTGGCACAAAGTCGGGTACTCTTCGCCGAAGTAACATCTGCAACAAACGTCTCATTAGGATCGGAACCGTTTTCTTTTGAAAAACCTCGAACCAATTTTTTAAAAATGTTTTTATACACCGTGTTTTTTTAAATTCCGTTAAATTTAACAGGCTGCTTGGTACGTTAATTGGAGCTAGCTTTTAGTCGAACTCGAAAAATAAATTTTTTTTCGTTTTCATACATAATAAATGAAATGGTAAGTGTGAAAGAACCTTAAGAATAACACAAAAGTTAATTTCAGGTGACTGACGGCCCACGTCAAAATAAGTAGCATTAGGATGTAATAAAGGTTGCAATACACTTGTTCAGTCATTAAACTTATTTTTTGAATAACTCAATCACAATAAGAGTTAAAATACTAGTTTTTTAGACAAATTGATTATTTTTGACCTAAATAAGCTTCCCTTTAATTTAACGGAAATCAATAAAAACACGGTGTATACTCTTTTACAGTACTAAAAATTTTATGTAATTAACAAGATCGCATTTTTAAATTACTCCATAAACAAAGAATTTATATCCCGAAGGTGATAGTGATTATATTCTCTTTGGAGTCATGGTATCGTGGTATAAAATTGGTGCTGACTCAGCATACATGCTGTAGACTCAAGAGTCCACAGCGCTGATCTTTCGTCAGAACCGGTACTACTTGAGCAGGTCCCCTGGTTTTGAAAGCCCCCTGTAGTGTAGGTGTCATGTGACGTGACATCACATGACATTTAGAAAATAGAAAATATATTTAATTAATCACAAAGGCATATCAGATTACTTCCATATATGTAAGTTGGTGTAAACAACCAACACTCACCCCTCATTGTAAACATTCCGATAAGGTAAATGTCACGCATGTGGTATGACGTGGCATTTTCTACTATAAAAGCCCTATTTTCCCTAAATAAATATTCAGTATTTAACCGACTACGTTTGTATTATTTGAAAAAAGAAAGTCCCGCTGAGTTTCTTGCCGGATTCTTCTCAGGCAGTGGTGTAGGGTTAGAACCGGAAGTAGTTTTTTTTTCTCATTCACTATTTAGTTTAACGATTCAAAAGCGCTTGTTGCTGGGCCTAATTGAAAAAAGAATATTTTGACTTTGACTTTGACTTTACTCCGCCTACACCGCACAATTCACCCTGGTACTGACAATTTTTTGACTGAAAGCCCCCGGTACTACTTGAGCAGGTCCCCTGGTTTTGAAAGCCCCCGGTACTGACCTGAGCAGGTCCCCTGGTTTTGAAAGCCCCCGGTACTGACCTGAGCAGGTCCCCTGGTTTTGAAAGCCCCCGGTACTGACCTGAGCAGGTCCCCTGGTTTTGAAAGCCCCCGGTACTGACCTGAGCAGGTCCCCTGGTTTTGAAAGCCCCCAGTACTGACCTGAGCAGGTCCCCTGGTTTTGAAAGTCCCGGTACTGAGCTGAGCAGGTCCCCTGTTTTTGAAAGCCCCCAGTACTGACCTGAGCAGGTCCCCTGGTTTTGAAAGCTCCCGGTACTGACCTGAGCAGGTCCCCTGGTTTTGAAAGCCGTACTGACCTGAGCAGGTCCCCTGGTTTTGAAAGCCCCCGGTACTGACCTGAGCAGGTCCCCTGGTTTTGAAAGCCCCCGGTACTGACCTGAGCAGGTCCCCTGGTTTTGAAAGCCCCCGGTACTGACCTGAGCAGGTCCCCTGGTTTTGAAAGCTCCCGGTACTGACCTGAGCAGGTCCCCTGGTTTTGAAAGCCCCCGGTACTGACCTGAGCAGGTCCCCTGGTTTTGAAAGCCCCCGGTACTGACCTGAGCAGGTCCCCTGGTTTTGAAAGCCCCCGGTACTGAGCTGAGCAGGTCCCCTGGTTTTCAAAGCCCCCGGTACTGAGCTGAGCAGGTCCCCTGGTTTTGAAAGCCCCCGGTACTGAGCTGAGCAGGTCCCCTGGTTTTGAAAGCCCCCGGTACTGAGCTGAGCAGGTCCCCTGGTTTTGAAAGCCTCCGGTACTGACCTGAGCAGTAGTGTCCCGTCAATGTATGGAAAAAAAATTTTTTTGAGCTACAGTTTCCCGAGAGGCATCAATTTTTTTGTAAATTTACACACATTCCGAAACGAGTAAAAAAATAAAATATGTCATCTTTAGGGCTCTACCGCAGTGTAAAGATTTGATTTTTTTCTATTTTTCCGAAAAAAATTATATGCCAAAATATGTTTATGTATAATTGAAGTATTTTTTTTTATAAAAATAAATTAAATAAAAAAATATAGGAAAAATATGATTTAAAAAAATCCATATTACATTAAATATTTTTTCTTCTCATTTTTAATTTAATAGCTTGTCTATAATCTATATTGCATGAAAAATATCATTTTTTAATTTTCAGCTCAGGGAGCCGAATTAAAAAAGTTTTTATTTGAAAACTTCAAACGATGGTAGAGCCTTAAAGATTTAGTCTAAAATTTTTTTTTATTATTTTTCCCGTAATCTACAATTTATTTAGAGGCTTTTAATAGGTCTCGCGTAAAAAAGTCAAATTCGGGACACTCTACTGAGCAGGTCCCCTGGTTTTGAAAGCCCCCTGTACCGACCTGAGCAGGTCCCCTGGTTTTGAAAGCCCCCGGTACTGAGCTGAGCAGGTCCCCTGGTTTTGAAAGCCCCCGGTACAGACCTGAGCAGGTCCCCTGGTTTTGAAAGCCTCCGGTACTGACCTGAGCAGTAGTGTCCCGTCAATGTATGGAATAAAAAATTTTTTGAGCTACAGTTTCCCGAGAGGCATCAATTTTTTTGTAAATTTACACACATTCCGAAACGAGTAAAAAAAAACAAAATATGTCATCTTTAGGGCTCTACCGCAGTGTAAAGATTTGATTTTTTTCTATTTTTCGGAAAAAAATTATATGCCAAAATATGTTTACATATAATTGAAGTATTTTTTTTTATAAAAATAAATTAAATAAAAAAATATAGGAAAAATATAATTTAAAAAAATCCATATTACATTAAATATTTTTTCTTCTCATTTTTAATTTTATAGCTTGTCTATAATCTATATTGCATGAAAAATATAATTTTTTAATTTTCAGCTCAGGGAGCCGAATTAAAAAAGTTTTTATTTGAAAACTTCAAACGATGGTAGAGCCTTAAAGATTTAGTCTAAAATTTTTTTTATTATTTTTCCCGTAATCTACTATTTATTTAGAGGCTTTTAATAGGTCTCGCGTAAAAAAGTCAAATTCGGGACACTCTACTGAGCAGGTCCCCTGGTTCTGAAAGCCCCCGGTACTGACCTCAGCAGGTGTCTGGCTCCGGGCGGCAGCCAGGCGACGGCGGCCCAGCGGTTGCGCGCCGACAGCCCCCGGTACTGACTGAATATACAAACGATACTCCCCCTGGAGTATGTGTGGCTGCTCCCGCGTTTCCGCTACTGCAGCTGTGGCCGGGCATCCCACAAGGGTGGGACGGTCGTTGCACCGTCATTTGGGGACGGTGTTGAGAGGCTGTTGAAGGAAGATTTGCCATGGGCATGGCGAGAGAGAAAAATGATTTTGGTGATGATGATGCGGTAAAGGCAAGTTAAGGCAAGGCAAAGTTCGATCTGAGAGAGATCTGAAAAGGAAGACAGATGGAGAGAGAGAGAGGCTGGTGCTCGATGCTCGATGCGCGGCTGAGCTGGCTCGTCGTTGAGAGTCTGCTGCTAGAGAGGAGAGAAAATGGTGACCCAGCGGGGGCACCCGGGCAGGGCCCCGCTGGGTCGAGAGAGCTGCTGATGTCAGTCGTCTGGCGGCTGGTGGAGCAACGCTCGGGGGAGAACCCGAGCGTTGAAGTCAGGTGGCCTGACATCAGTGTTGTGACATACAATTAGGGAAAACTGGTAGAACAACATCCAAAAATAGGTAGAAATTGGAAGAATTGGAAGCGATATACCATACCGTTTTACCAACCGAATCGAACAAAATGTCACGAAAACTGTCACAGTCACTATCTCTACTGGCATCTGACACTGTCAGTAGTGTCAGTGGCAAGTTGACAAGCTGATATATTTTGATATACCCACAAACTTTAGCAGCCAAAACGATGAAAAAACAATTATATTTCGTAAAACGTATGGATAATGTTCATCAAAGATTTTGAAAAGTAGGTAGATTTAAAACTGAAAGTGGTTGATAGGTAGAATGAAGGCAAAATAGGTAAATAAATAAATAAATAAATAAATAAATAAATATCTTGGGACATCTTACACAAATCGATCTAGTCCCACGGTAAGCTCAATTAAGGCTTGTGATGTGGGTACCAGGCGACGATATATATAATAGATAGATACATATAGATACTTAAATACATAGACATCCATGACCAAGGAACAAACATTTGTGATAAATAAATACACAAAGTATGCCCTCGCCGGGATTCGAACCCGGAACCTCCAGCTTCGTAGGCAGGGTCACTACCAACTAGGCTACGGAGGCTGACAAAGGAGGGAGGTAGATCTACCAACAAGTTGGTAGATGTGACAACACTGCCTGACATAGACCCCGGTACTGACCTGATCAGGTGTCTGGCTCCGGCCGGCAGCCAATCGACGGCGGCGGCCCAGCGGTTGGTCGCCGACAGGCTCGCGTCACGCACGTATCCCTCCCAGCGCACCGCTGCGCCGTCCAGCACCGAGCACTTCAGCTGCGTGGCCGCCATGTTGCTTTCTTGCCAGGACGGCGAATTACCTGCGGGGAAGTAACGATTTAACACGTTCGACGCCGGTGACACACATATGTGACAGAAGAAACTGTATTCCTATGCCAGTGACGCACATACGTGTTCAAAGTAATCTCATTCTTATGCCACTAGCATTAATCAAGTTTTCACTCCTATGCCAGTCGCATCGAAATACGAACATTTTTGACACAAGTGTGTGTCGCCGGCATAGGAGTACAATCTTTTCGATCACACATGTGTGTCACTGGAATAGGATTTCTACTTATCAGACAATTTCGATCGGCATAGTATATGCACTTAGTGAAACAGTACCGGAGGCGAACGTGTTAACCTCCTGCCCAGACAATGTATGCGCAAAAATTACATAATTAAAGGCCTTTCTCTCTTCTTAATCGTTCCCCCATTGCTGAGGATCGTGACTCCACTTGCGGTTTATGAAATGCCTCCAACTGTTTCTATCTGTGGCTCGATGGATCGCGGTGGTAATGGGAAGATCCAGCTGTTTGGATCTGGTCTGACCATCTCTTGGGACTTCGTCCTCTAGGTCTTTTGCCCTCAAAGTTTCCCGTTACCACTAGTTTTTCCAAATTATCGGCCCCCCTTCGAGCGATATGGCCAAATAAGGTGACAACCCGGTGTAGGCATATATAGGACAATAATTAAAGGCCTTTAATGAAAACGATCTATGTAATTTTTTTAACGAATTTTCAGCAAAAAAGTTTTTTTTGTTCAGCATTTTCAAGTAACAAGACGGCAATATGTTTGCCAATGCCAGTCAATGACAGCCATGGAGTACCTATTTTCATATTGCGACCGAAAGTTGGTAAGAAAATCGATTTGTTTTAAATGAGTTATTTCAATGTTTAAAAGCATTCATCTATTTAACGATTGACAGAAGTGACAGGCAACGACATATCACTGTCATGTGTATGTCTGCTGTTCCTATAAAATTTTTACCGTCTAGCAGAATACAAAAACCAGAAAAATCCTCCCAAAAACGTTGTTCTTTCTTGTGGTTTAGACTGTTGAGTCGATCTTCAGCAAGCTCTAGCTAAAATAATGTTAATTGAAAGAAGCTTGCCTATTTCGGTGAAAATTACCAAAGAGTAGCGTTATGTTATGCAGTTAGAAAATCCTAAAGTATGATTATGGTGTTTTTCTCACGACCTATCGTCAGACTCAAGGCAGTTGAGTAAATAAAAGCACTCACATTGAGTGTAGTACTCCTCCCAGGCGACCCTTGTGTCGTAGTCCAGCTCGGTCTTCAGCAAGCCCTTGATGCCGGGGTGTCCCAGCATCTCCACTAAGCCGGGCTCTTCGGCTGACAGCTGGTTGCCCAGGTATGAGGGTTGCCAGACCAAAACGTACCAGAATTGGAAGAAGCCTGCACATTTAGGTGATACTTACTAATTTATAGCCCGGGAGAACTGATGTGTAGAAATGAGCTGATCCCGACAAATAAATGTTACTATAAGGAAAGTTACAATTTGGGAATATTTACAGTTTTGGGAAGTGACCGGCAACGTCATATGTATGCCTGCTGTTCCTATAAATTTTTTACCATCTAGCAGAATACAAAAACCAGAAAAATCCTCCTAAAAGCGTTGTTTTTTCTTGTGGTTTAGACTGGTAGGAGTCGATCGAAAAAAAAAAAAAAAAAAAAAAAAACAAGCTCTAGCTGAAATAATGTTAATTGAAAGAAGCTTGCCCAGTTCGGTGAAAATTACCAAAGAGTAGCGTTATGTAAGTCTGCAGTTTGAAAATCCTAAAGTATGATATGGTGTTTTTCTCCCTATCGTCAGACTCAAGGCAGTTGAGTAAATAAAAGCACTCACATTGAGTGTAGTACTCCTCCCAGGCGACCCTTGTGTCGTAGTCCAGCTCGGTCTTCAGCAAGCCCTTGATGCCGGGGTGTCCCAGCATTTCCACTAAACCGGGCTCTTCGGCTGACAGCTGGTTGCCCAGGTATGAGGGTTGCCAGACCGAAACATACCAGAATTGGAAGAAGAATCACATTTTGGTGATACTAATTTGTAACCCGGGAGAACCGATGTAGAGATAAGCTGATCCCGACAAATAAATGTTACTATAAGGAAAGTTGGTATGAGGGTTGCCAGACCAAAACATACCAGAATTGGAAGAAGCCTACACAGTTTGGTGATACTAATTTGTAACCCGGGAGAACTGATGTGTAGATTAGCTGATCCCGTCAAATAAATGTTACTATAGGGAAAGTTAGTTATGAAGGTCGCCGGGACACGCTGGATGCAGGTCGTATCTAACCGGTACATTGGAGGTCCAGAGGGGAGGCCTATGTTCAGCAGTGGACGTCTTATGGCTGAGATGATGATGGTGATAGGGAAAGTTACAATATGGGAATATTTACAGTTTTGGGAAGTGACCGGCAACGACACATCACTGTCATGTGTATGTTTGCTGTTCCTATAAAATTTTTGCCATCTAGCAGAATACAAAAACCAGAACAATCCTCTCAAAAGCGTGGCGCTTTCTTGTGGTTTAGACTGTTGAGTCGATCTTCAGCAAGCTCTAGCTGAAATAATGTTAATTGAAAGAAGCTTGCCCATTTCGGTGAAAATTACCAAAGAGTAGCGTTATGTAAGTATATGTCTGCAGTTTGAAAATCCTAAAGTATGATATGGTGTTTTTCTCACGCCCTATCGTCAGACTCAAGGAAGTTGAGTAAATAAAAGCACTCACATTGAGTGTAGTACTCCTCCCAGGCGACCCTTGTGTCGTAGTCCAGCTCGGTCTTCAGCAAGCCCTTGATGCCGGGGTGTCCCAGCATCTCAACTAAACCGGGCTCCTCGGCTGACAGCTGGTTGCCCAGGTATGAGGGTTGCCAGACCAAAACATACCAGAATTGGAAGAAGCCTACACATTTTGGTGATACTAATTTGTAGCCCGGGAGAACCATTGTGTAGAGATAAGCTGATCCCGACAAATAAATGTTACTATAAGGAAAGTTGGTATGAGGGTTGCCAGACCAAAACATACCAGAATTGGAAGAAGCCTACACATTTTGGTGATACTAATTTGTAACCCGGGAGAACCGTTGTGTAGAGATAAGCTGATCCCGACAAATAAATGTTACTATAGGGAAAGTTACAATTTGGGAATATTTACAGTTTTGGGAAGTGACAGGCAACGATACATCACTGTCATGTGTATGTTTGCTGTTCCTATAAAATTTTTGCCATCTAGCAGAATACAAAAACCAGAAAAATCCTAATATTTTCTTCGGTTACCGCGAGGATTACTCATGAAATAAAACTATGAAACCGGATAAACTCGCGTATATTAACTAATTTTAACTTCATTCCACGAACCCTGTAAAGTGTTCGAAACGTCGGAATGAAGTTAAAATTAGTTAAAAAAAGTAAAAAAAATATGGTTAATATACGCGAGTTTATCCGTTTTCATAGTTTTATTTCAGAAAAATCCTCTCAAAAGAGTGATAAAGAATCACTCTTCTTGTGGTTTAGACTGGTAGGAGTCGATCTTTAGCAAGCTCTAGCTCAAAAAATATTAATTGAAAGAAGCTTGCCCATTTCGGTGAAAATTACCAAAGAGTAGCGTTATGTAAGTCTGCAGTTTGAAAATCCTAAAGTATGATATGGTGTTTTTCTCCCTATCGTCAGACTCAAGGCAGTTGAGTAAATAAAAGCACTCACATTGAGTGTAGTACTCCTCCCAGGCGACCCTTGTGTCGTAGTCCAGCTCGGTCTTCAGCAAGCCCTTGATGCCGGGGTGTCCCAGCATCTCCACTAAGCCGGGCTCTTCGGCTGACAGCTGGTTGCCCAGGTATGAGGGTTGCCAGACCAAAACATACCAGAATTGGAAGAAGCTTACACATTTTGGTGATACTAATTTGTAACCCGGGAGAACCGATGTGTAGAAATGAGCTGATCCCGACAAATAAATGTTACTATAGGGAAAGTTAGTTATGAAGGTCGCAGGTCGCATCTAACCGGTACATGTGGAGGTCCAGAGGGGAGGCCTATGTTCAGCAGTGGACGTTTTATGGCTGAGATGATGATGGTGATAGGGAAAGTTACAATATTTTGGTGATACTTACTAGTTTGTAACCCGGGAGAACTGATGTGTAGATTAGCTGATCCCGACAAATAAATGTTACTATAGGGAAAGTTACAATATGGGAATTTACAGTTTTGGGAAGAGACCGGCAACGACACATCACTGTCATGTGTCTGCTGTTCCTATAAAATTTTTACCATCTAGCAGAATACAAATACCAGAAAAATCCTCTCAAAAGCGTGGTTCTTTCTTATGGTTTAGACTGGTAGGAGTCGATCTTCAGCAAGCTCTAGCTGAAATAATGTTAATTGAAAGAAGCTTGCCCATTTCGGTGAAAATTACCAAAGAGTAGCGTTATGTAAGTCTGCAGTTTGAAAATCCTAAAGTATGATACTGTGTTTTTCTCACGCCCTATCATCAGACTCAAGGCAGTTGAGTAAACAAAAGCACTCACATTGAGTGTAGTACTCCTCCCAGGCGACCCTTGTGTCGTAGTCCAGCTCGGTCTTCAGCAAGCCCTTGATGCCGGGGTGTCCCAGCATCTCCACTAAGCCGGGCTCTTCGGCTGACAGCTGGTTGCCCAGGTATGAGGGTTGCCAGACCAAAACATACCAGAATTGGAAGACGCCTGCACATTTTGGTGACACTAATTTGTAACCCGGGAGAACCGATGTGTAGAAATGAGCTGATCCCGACAAATAAATGTTACTATAAGGAAAGTTGGTATGAGGGTTGCCAGACCAAAACATACCAGAATTGGAAGATGCTTACACATTTTGGTGATACTAATTTGTAAATTGGGAGAACCGATGTGTAGAGATAAGCTGATCCCGACAAATAAATGTTACTATAAGGAAAGTTGGTATGAGGGTTGCCAGACCAAAACATACCAAAATTGGAAAAAGCCTACACATTTTGGTGATACTTACTAATTTGTAACCCGGGAGAACCGTTGTGTAGAGATTTACAGCCCGAACTACTTCACCATTACCATCTGTCTTGGCGGTATTGTATTTCATGCCATTTTTCAAGGCAAAATTCTGGCAAACCGCTAAGAGCTCGCGTAAGGCACCGATCGATGGACTGAGGAGAACCATATCATCCGCATAACTTAAAGTCCCATCTAAAGTATGATCCGATGTTTTTCTCACGCCCTATCGTCAAGATTCAAGGCAGTTGAGTAAATAAAAGCACTCTTAAACAAAAGATCCCAATGGGTCGAAGTGTATCCGTAAGGGCCCCACCAATAAGATAAATAAAAGCACTCACATTGAGTGTAGTATTTACTCCTCCCAGGCGACCCTTGTGTCGTAGTCCAGCTCGGTCTTCAGCAAGCCCTTGATGCCGGGGTGTCCCAGCATCTCCACTAAGCCGGGCTCTTCGGCTGACAGCTGGTTGCCCAGGTATGAGGGTTGCCGGACCAAAACATACCAGAATTGGAAGAAGACTACACATTTTGGTGATACTAATTTGTAGCCCGGGAGAACTGATGTGTAGATTAGCTGATCCCGACAAATAAATGTTACTATAAGGAAAGTTGGTATGAGGGTTGCCAGACCAAAAAATACCAGAATTGGAAGAAGCATACACATTTTGGTGATACTAATTTGTAACCCGGGAGAATCGATGTGTAGAGATAAGCTGATCCCGACAAATAAATGTTACTATAAGGAAAGTTGGTATGAGGGTTGCCAGACCAAAACATACCAGAATTGGAAGAAGCCTACACATTTTGGTGATACTAATTTGTAGCCCGGGAGAACTGATGTGTAGAAATGAGCTGATCCCGACAAATAAATGTTACTATAGGGAAAGATACAATATGGAAATGTTTACAGTTTTGGGAAGTGACAGACAACGAAACACCACTGTCATGTGTATGTTTGCTGTTCCTATAAAATTTTTACCATCTAGCAGAATACAAAAACCAGAAAAATCCTCCTAAAAGCGTTGTTCTTTCTTGTGGTTTAGACTGGTAGGAGTCGATCTTTAGCAAGCTCTAGCTGAAATAATGTTAATTGAAAGAAGCTTGCCCATTTCGGTGAAAATTGCTAAAGAGTAGCGTTATGTAAGTCTGCAGTTTGAAAATCCTAAAGTATGATATGGTGTTTTTCTCACGCCCTATCATCAGACTCAAGGCAGTTGAGTAAATAAAAGCACTCACATTGAGTGTAGTACTCCTCCCAGGCGACCCTTGTGTCGTAGTCCAGTTCTGTCTTCAGTAAGCCCTTGATGCCGGGGTGTCCCAGCATTTCAACTAAGCCGGGCTCTTCGGCTGACAGCTGGTTGCCCAGGTATATGAGGGTTGCTAGCCCGAAGAGTAGCTGGAAGGGTTTTTATTAGTTGGTGTATTAGGTTCAGTATTGGCTATGTTGAGCATGTGAGCATAAAATAGTTACTTGGGTTGAGCTATTGTATTTAAAATGATGTATGTAGTAATTCACAAAAAAAATATTAAACTTGATTTTAGATTAGAGCTAATGCTACCAAAAAAATACAGGGTGTTTTTTTTTCGACCGTTCAAATTCTACGTAGTGAATGTGTAGGTCATACTGACCAACTTTTACTATGGGGACAAAGTCGAATTTGCGAAAAAAAAATCAGCTGTTTCATACATTTCGGCCGGCGTAATGCCGCCAATTTGTATAGAATTTGAACGGTCGAAAAAAAAAACAACCTGTATAGGTACATAAAAGGAGTTTTTATGTCATTTTTTAGTTTTTATTGTTTTCTAAATAAAATATGTCAAATGGCGATGATTTTTAGACATCGATAATAATATTATATTTATTACTGTTACGAGACGTTTATGGGTCCAAAAGTAAAACCTATTATTATTAATATTAGGGTCTTAAAGAACATTTGCAAGAATAATTGAAAATATAATTAGTTATAGTTGAGTAAAAGGTGGTCTACCTGTTTGTAAAATTATCATTTATAAAACGTTATTGTAAAATTGTAGACCAATATTTAGCTTTCAATAGTTTAGTACCTGGGTGAATCAACTTTGTCTGTCTGTTATTACCATGGTTACGGTCGCCTGAGTCACGCTGGTTTTATGCATAATTATGATACTTAAACTATGCAAACATGCATTTTTCTGGTGTTAATAAGCCCTTTCCTTGATGGGCCACCTACAAACATGGACTATATGCATGTTTACATAAATTAAGTAGCATGATTTTGCATAAAACCAGCGTGACTCAGGCGACCGTAAACATGGCAATTACAGACAGATTTGACTTGAAAAATTATGACAAGTGTAAAAAACGTGTCTGGTTAATTTAGACTTATTACAACTATACTAATAAAATACATACCTGAAAAGGCGTGACGAATTTCTTCGTAGCTTCCATCTTAGCCAACACACACGTGACAATCAAACTGACAAGAAACCCGATCACAATGGTCGCCGCGTAGAACATTCTCGATATCGTTATATACTGCATACACGCGAATATAGGCAACGTCAAAGTTATGACCCCGATCAAAGGCAGAAATAGGAACGAACATACTAAACCAAGTGTCCCTCGAATTAGACCATAAGTGGTACAACCATGCGAACACATTATAAACATCTGCAACCAACTTAACGTAACACAATGTGGAAGGGTATATTTGAAAAAACCTTGCCAATTACTCCTCTTAGACATGAAGACTAAAATAACAGGAATCAGTAAAGAAAAGAACATTCGAGCGTTCAAGCAAAACTCAATGCTATTCCCAAGTATATAAAAAGGATAATTCGATATATGCAAATCTAAAAATCGCCAACCTTGATGTACAACTGTGTCCTTTTCGTACGGGTATTTCGCTAAAACATTGATTCCAAACGATAATAACGCTAAAAGATCTGGGTAAGGATTACCATTAGTACCGAAAGATAATAAAGATAGAAACATTAAGGAAAATGATAGCACGCAGAATTCCGAAAAAGGTACCCATTGAGTAGCTATAAAAGGGTATAAAAACAAATTTATAAATAACGCTAAGAAAAACTGCAGAAACGGCCCTAGATTATTTCTCACAAACAAATTTTCAGATTCATCTGGCTGTAAATTTCCATCGCTGTATCTCAAAAACAGCCCGGACCATTTTCGGAAATCGATAAACTGTCGTTTCGCGTGAAACATTTTGAAGGTACATATAACCATGGCAAGAAAACTAACATAGTATAGCACTAGCGGTACCAAATGGTATAAACTATCAGTGCTGACTGATAAATATGCTATTAAAACTAATGACAATTCTATATTGGACAGTCTAAACGTGAAAGAACCAAAATAATATAACAATTTCAAGTATAGAACTTGTATGAAGACTATTGGATGTAAGAAGGCTTGGTGTAAAATGGGTATGTGGTCTAGGGATTTGACACTAGGGTCTGTCAAAGTGAGTTCGTAGCTGACTAATGGAAGTTCGCCTTGACAGTAGTCGACGGCGGCTGTCACTAGATTATCGACTGTCAAGTTTCGGATGACAGCGCTGGTGCAGGGGTCGCCATATTCTGAAAAAATAATTGTAGGATATAAAAAGACTACTCTGAAACTACTCTACTCTTTACTTGCGATTTTATATTTCATTGCAAGTTTGAGAAAAGCACTATACTTGTTTTGCCTGGAAAACAAACTTAACAGGCTTTGTATCTCTATACCTACGCAGCCTAGTAAATTTGGTTTCCCGGCGTTTATAAAATTAGTGCACTACTGCAAAAGCCGGGAAGTAAGGTCTTACAGGCCGAATACGAGGCAAAAGAAAGGTACTTTTCAGGCTAAGGCCTGACATTTTGTATGAAATTCCTTTAAATCATTGTTCGCTCGTAGAATCCAAAACTATATACTTCCTTGATTGATTTGAGGTACGTGTGTAAACATTTCACTGCCAGTTTGAAGAAAAAACATATTTGGAGGAATGTAATATAATATATCCTATTCATATTCATTTATTCATGCTATCAAACTTCATATGAAATACATGTCAGATATGATACCCTGTAAGAGCACAGCAAATAATTAGAACTACCTTTAAACTAACTTTAGAACTAGTCTCACCACTACCTTATCCTAAGTACAATATTTACAGAATTATAAATTTACAAAAAAAAAAAAAAACATATACAGTTTGTATCACCTCGTACAGCCAAGAAAGAACCCAAACCCCATAGTAAACAACTTTTACTATGGGGCCAAAGACGAATTCGCGAAAAAAAAATACTCTCCCATACACGTGTTCATGATCATTGATCACGCAATCAAAATGTATGAAACTGTCAATTTTTTTTTCGTGAATTCGGGTTTGGCCCCATAGTAAAAGTTGTTCAGTATGATCTAAATATTAATGGGTTTCTTTCTTGGCTCTACGTGGTGATACATACTGAATTATGGTAATAAAAAAATCTTTTAAATTCTAATAACTTTTATCAAATAATTTCTGTTTTGATTGTGTGTCAATCCTACTAGTTAAGTAGTTACCTTCGTCCGGGATGGGATGTGTCCTGATGGTTCCGTTAGGGACATCTCCATCCCCGTGCTGAGATGGTTCCAAAGCGTGTCCCCCGTCCAATGCCGGTGCTTCTTCTATAAAGTTACAGGTAAAGTAACATACAAAACTACTCAGTAAAATATGAAAATAAGTAACAAGAAAGTTAACGAAAGGTATACAGACTTGGTGAATCTATACGAGCCCCGATGCAGTGGAGTTCGTCTAGTTCGAAACAATTTTTACAAATTTTTGAATATTTTAAAAATGATCACATTATGCTAATGATAAATTGTATGAACGTTAGTCATGGTTAATGTACTACATTTCAAGAGACACAACAATCTGAAGTACGCTTTTGTTGTTTAATAAATCGATTTTAACAAACCAGTGTCTAAATTATATTATCGTTCACCACCGTAATTCCGCGCTTATAAGCTTGACGCAAAATTCGCAGCGCATTAGGTGTACCATGTCGTCTTTAATATTAATGGCGTTTTTTACATTCATTGATTATTTACAAAATTAAAAATTGTGGAAAAAATTTAAAAAAATACCTCTCGTAAAATAGTTTTTTTTAAATTCTGATTTATTAAGTCCAAATATTTTATACTCAAAGAAACTATTTTAGTACTACTATTGAATAGTGAAGGTTTTGTCTCTAAACCTTTTCCCCGGGATGAACGGGATAATCTCGAAAAACTGTCTAACTGGACGAGAACATATGCATCGGGGCTCGTAAGGGTAGTTGATTACCTAGGATCGGACAAACGCACTCATTTTTAAAACTCAACCCTGTTCCGTACAGTAGAGACTTCCTTATCTTATGATATTAACATATTTTATTTGGGTGAAGTCGCTTGAGTCACGCTGGTTTTATGCATAATTATGATACTTAAATCCCACAATGTCGTAACAGATGTGCTTACCACAGAAAAAATCAACTGCGAAAGACTCTGGTTGTCACGGGATTCGAACCCGCTTCCTCTGGATTGCCGGTCCAACGTGCTTCCAATTACACCAGACGACCTTCCGTGAATCACAGCGAATTTAGTCAATGGTATTGTGAAGCTAATCACTAGCGACATCTGTACTCAATGTTTCGAAGGTACTACAACCTTAAGCCACTCAAAGACGTGTGTGCGAATGATACTTAAACTATGCAAACATGCATTTTTCTGGTGTTAATAAACCCTTTCCTTGATGGGCCATCTACAATCATGGACTATATGCATGTTTGCATAAATTAAATAGCATAATTTTGCATAAAACCAGCGTGACTCAGGCGACCGTAACCATGGCAATAACAGACAGAAAAGTTGATTCACCCATTTCATATGAAGTATTTTTGATAACAAAGTATTTATTTACGAGATCCCAACTCTTTCTTGGTTCATTGTCAGTCCGAAAAACAAAAGTTGTCCACTCGGTGGTCAAAAGTTAACAGCTTTTATAAATCTATGTTACGATTTGATTGCATAGGGCTTTAAACCGGGGAACCTAGTTGTCAATTGTTTTATCCCAAAATTAGTACAGGAATTCCTTAACTTTAGGTATGTCCACCGAAAAGACAATAACCTAAATCTGACAATGACCCTCTTACTTCTACAAGTTGCACATACCATGATTGTGTTCAATAAATGTTTTAAATAGTTTTATTTCATGTATAACTATCGCAGTAACCGAAGAACATATCTGGCACCCTAGTGAAAAGGGGTATAAATCGAAATTTGCCACTTTACAGGAGAGCCAAAAAACGATTGGCGAAATTATTAAAAATTACTGTGCCGAAATGGCTAAAGAATTAGAATAACTTTAAATGTACTTTGAGTAAATACAATGCGCTCTTTCACATGCCGTCATTGATTTATGGCTAAAATCAATAGTTTAAAAAAAAATTGACTTGTACCCGCTGAAATAAATGCTATTTAGAAATATAACCAAATTAGTACCCTTTTTCACAAATATTGGACATTAGTGAAAACGGGTATACATTTAACTTATTTTATAATAACTCTTTTTGAGATGTACTATAACGAAAAAAATTTAGCTAAGTTTGTTTGCGAAATTAATTTTAATGGCATAGCATATACGAATACAACATAATCCCAAAAAAACCGACTTATACCATTGTGCACAAAATGTTAGAAACGTGTAAAAGGGAATATCAAGATTTATATTAATCACTTTATTCAATTGTATCCAAATTGTATGAAATGAGTTACAATAAAAATATTTCTTTTTTCCATTTTTTATTAGAAATTATTTCTTTGATTTAGAAAAATATTACTTCTTTTCAACAGCCAAAACACAACGTATCATAAAATGAAATGTTTTTAAATTTCAGAGTACCAAAAAATATCATAATGTAGCATTTATTTATTATTATCACAATCGTGTCATAATCATTTTTTTCTCATGCCTTATTTTGCTAACACGGTATGCATTCGACAAGAAACTTAAATAGTACAAATAATCCTACTGTCCGAATTATGACTTTATGCCCTGGATGTCGTGCGCTCAGCTAGGTAGGTACGTTCCGTAACGCCTGAATGGCAATTTTGTATCTTATCGAGTCACCTAAAATAACATACTATTGAAAATCGATATTTTATTTAAAAAAAAACTATTGTCTGTAGCCTATCGTAATGTACATTACGATACAACTGTGATTTAAAAATAAGTTCAAAATAAGCATAAATAAAGCAAAGCACAACCGAAGGGAGTGTTTAAAATCGACACGATTTACGAATTTCATTTTTGAATGTGTATCGTACAACATTTTTCAGCATAGATGGCCTTGCCAAGTTTTCAACCAGGCAAGATATAAACAACTCCTCGCACTAGTGTGAAAATAAGTTATTTCAGTTGTTTCGGATGATTAAGATTCCATACTGCTACGTCACTATTTACGTTGCAGTACTCTGTAATCTTAATAAACAGACTTTAATCGACGAGTATAAAAAGCCTGTCACTATTATGTTCTATTGATTATAATTCTTATATAAGTTGTATCGGTAAATATAGGTACGATCAACTTGAATTATTATGTTAATTATAGTATACATTAACTTTATTAATTTCGTTAGTAGACAATTAAAAAAAATATTGTGATAATATTATTTTCATTATGTTAGCATTCGTAAAAAGTGGCCAGGCATGGTTTCTGGGTGGCTGTTTTGAAATTGTTCTAATCACATGTTTTTGAGTAATATAGACAGCCATAGAACAGCAGCAAATACTCGTATAAGGCTATATCGCGCTTTCTATATTACCTACCCAACTAGCAAAGAAGTCATATAAATCAAGAGTTATACGACCTTTAGCCATATAAGAGTTTTATAGTCGGTTTTAGTTAACATGTTAGTCAAATAAACGTTATAAATCTGATAGTTTAGTCGTCCTACCAAATAGTCTAATTACTATGGTTGTTTAGAATTGTTCCAACGTTTTAGATAATTTCGCCTGGCAACATACTTGCCTTGAACTTAAAAAAAAAAAAAACGTTCAATGAGTTGTCATTAATCTTTCGGTGCGATAGCACGTACTCTCTTTTTTCGTAAATTCAAAGTATTCAAATCTTTCGTATCAAGCAGTTGATTATCGTATAAAATCTTTGCTTTCAACTGTGTGTGAACGTCGAAGAAGGCAGATCCGTTGGAGGAAGCACGAGTCTTTGCATCTCGCTGGAGCTGGTTAACGGTAAACCTTTGCCGAAGGTAAGTTTGAACGAGCCAACGGTGAGGAGCCTATACCAGCCGCTACAGCCGAGATCTGCGCTATCTTCTGCAGATCACAAAGGTACGTGTTTTCATACAGCTGATAAGCCTTCCACACTAAGTTCCACATTCTTATTTTCGTTTCGTGAAAACTTTGAACTTAAAAACTTAAATTATAAAAAAATTACAGTCCGCTTTTATCGAAGAAATAATCATACATTTTTATGGTCCTTCGAACCGGATTAATTTGTAAAGTGCCCGTGGTTATTTTCGCGTTATTTCGTATCGTTTTCGCATATTAAATATCATTTCTCGTAAAAATTTAGTCGTTGCAAATTTAATAAAAACATTCGAGGGTAAGCATAGAACACACTTGGCTAGGGCGTTTTTCCGTTCCGTTTACACGTTCAGGAATTTACACATTCGTATCGTAAATCGTTCATGGTGATAGACAGACAACTGTCATAATTTGTTGAAGTTAAAAGTTTCTGAACGCATTGTAATTGTCAGTGACGTTTTGCTGTCATTTGACTCATTTGTCAGATTAAAAATAACCTATTCCTCTCACGTTTGTTCGAGAATTTAATTTAATTTTATTTCGTTGAAGTTAATAATTCATAATATAAATATACTTTCTTTCGAATAAACATGGGTGGCGGTGATAAGTCGGAAAATTGTGACAAGAATCGTGTTGGTCGCGATTATGCATTTGCTAGATTGGAATATATGCAGAATTCCGACTTGCAGGGTTATTGTATACAAGATGTGAACAACATCGAGAAGGATTTTCATGCTTTTCAGGTTGATTTACTCGCTTCTTTACCCAGCGGTAAGAGGACAAATGAATTAGAAGTGTCGTCACAGTTTGAAAAACTAGTGAAATCAATTAAATTACATTTAACGGAAAAAAGTGAAGAACTTAAGCCTGCTATTCTAAATAATAGTGCCAGTAATAATTTTAGTGTAGGTGTTCGATTACCCAAAATAAATATCGTACCTTTTGACTCCAAAATTGAACACTGGGTGTCGTTTATACAGATTTTTGACTCCTTGATTCACAACAAAGACATCCCCGCTGTCGAGAAATTTCATTACCTCTTAACAAGTGTTAGTGGTCATGCATTTAATTTAATTAAAAATTATCCATTGTGTGATGAGAACTATTTAATAGCATATAACACTTTAAAATCTTATTATGATAAAAAGAGGGTTATCGCTACCATTTTTTATGAAAAATTATTGAACTGTGAATCAGTGAAGTCAAAAAATCCTACAGAATTAAATAGAGTTTGTCGAACATTCAAAGAAAATTTAGAAATATTGTCAAAATATGATTTGCCGGACAAGAATTTCATGTTGTTCCACTCATTGTGGTCAAAGTTGGATGTGGCCACAAAAGAAGCCTTCGAATTGCAACTGCACTCAAATGCTGAGATTCCACTGTATGATGACTTGATTTCTTTTATTGAAAAGCGTGGTCAAGCATTGCAAAACTCTATGGGTGTGATATCTGAAGACCTTGGAAAGCCGGCAAAGAATATTAAGCCTAAATCATCATCATCATTTGTCGTGCCACCTTTGAGTACCTGTGCCATATGTGCGGCTCCAGGTCATAAATTAGAACATTGTACAAAGTTTTTAAAATTGTCTCCGTTTGATAGATTCACTCAGGTGAAGGAGAAAAAATTGTGTATTAATTGTTGTCGTCCGTCTCATTCGGTAAAAAATTGCAAATCTTTGGTATCCTGTGGTACTTGTAAGAACAAACACCATACTTTATTGCATTTTGATAAAAGCAATGAGGTGGAGCCTACAAGTTCACCTAGTACTCAAGTTACATTGGCTGTTCCAAACTTAAATTCACAAGCCTTGTTCTCAACAGCTATTGTATTAATTAAAAATAAATTTAATAAATTAGTACCCATTCGAATACTGATAGATAATGCCAGTGCTTGCAATTTCATGACTTTGAAATGTGCAAAGGCACTTGGAATACCAATAAAAAATAGATTGGACTCGGTGAATGGCATCGGCCAAACATCAACTAATGCTGTAGGAGTTATTGATTGTGAGATATTCCCTTCGAATGGTGATTTCTCATGTAGCTTTTCGTTTGAAGCGTTTGTGCTTCCTAAAATTTGTGCTGATATGCCAGCAGAACCACTTGATGTCTCATCTTGGAGGCATCTTAAGGATTTAGACCTTGCTGATCCAACTTTCGATAAATCTGGACCAATCGACATGCTAGTTAATGTCAAGATTTTCGCTGCAGCGCTTCAACCTGGTATTGTCAAGGGTAATGAAGATCAACCCATTGCTGTCAGCACTGTTTTCGGCTGGATAGTGATGGGCGAATGCTCAACTGATATTAACACATATCGTTCTCGCGGTCGTAAGGGTCCCAGTAAGGAGTGCTTTCTCGTGTCGTGTCTCTCATTGGACAATAATATCAAGCGCTTCTGGGAGTTGGAAAGTGTTGAGTCTCCGAAACAAGTAATATTCTCGAAATCGGAATTGTCGTGCGAAAAGCAAATGCAAACTTCATATCATCGTAATTCTGAGGGCAGGATGGTAGTACCCTTAACCTTCGTCGACCCTCAGGACAAACCCAGGTTTTCAAACTCTCGGGAGATTGCTCTCAAGCGTTTCTTAAATCTAGAGAGGAAGTTTAAATTAAATCCTCACTTTCGGACAGCTTATGTCAATTTCATGAATGACTATTTGGAGTCTGGTCACATGGAGGAAGTTGACCCTCCTTTGTCGTGTGAAGGTCGCTTTTATTATGTACCACATCATGGAATTTTACGCCCCCACTCTGTCACCACCCCTCTTCGTTCTGTATATGACGCTAGTGCAAAGGATTCTGCAGGGAAATCTCTAAATGACACATTGCTGCCAGGCCCTAAACTGCAAAATAATATATTCGACTTGTTAGTTAGATTTCGTTGGCATGCAATAGTGTTCACCGGAGACATCAAGCAGATGTACCGTCAGTTCCTTGTCGCTCTCGAAGACTGTGATTATCAGCGCATTCTCTGGCGGCCATCAGCTGATGACCCTGTGAAAGATTATCGCTTGCTCACAGTGACTTACGGTGTTTCTTGTGCTCCTTATCAGGCGCTCTGGTGCATATCCAAGTTGGCGAAGGAGTTCTCGTCTCGTGCTCCTCATGGTGCTGCAGTGTTGGGAAGGGATGCGTATGTCGATGACATCGTGTCAGGTGCAGACTCGGTCGAAAATGCGTTGGTGCTACGTAAACAGCTGGTGGAAATCTTGTCGTCTGCTCAGCTCCACTTGCGTAAATGGACTTCCAATAGTCCTGAATTTCTAGAAAGCTTGCCAGGTTCGGAGCTTTATTCTGAGCAACTTCATAATTTTGAAGATGTTCATGATTTGTCGTTAAAAATTCTCGGTCTGTCGTGGCTTCCACAGGAAGATAATTTCACATTTAAAACATCGTTAAATGATTGTCGTTGTACGAAGCGGTCAATTCTCTCGGACATCGCTCGTATCTTTGATCCTCTGGGTCTATTATCCCCAGTTGTATTCTTTGCAAAATATTTAATACAACTTCTGTGGGTCTCTGGTGTCGTTTGGGATACCGAAGCTCCCATCACCATTACTCAAGAATGGCGTAAGTTCAAATCACAACTGTCGGATTTGAGTTCATTGTCCATTCCTCGGAGAATGATTGTATCGTTCACATCACTACAACTCCACGGTTTCTGTGACGCTTCGGAGAAGGGTTATTGTGCTGTCATTTATTGTCGTGTCGTTCAGAATGACGGTTCTATTGTCGTGCGCCTGTGCTGCGCTAAATCCAAGGTGGCTCCTCTCCGTAAATGCTCAGTACCAAGGTTGGAGTTGCTAGCTGCTGTCTTACTGTCGGACTTGGTCATGTCGTTTCGGGAAGCTTTGAAAGATTTTCACATGTTTGATGATATCTATGCGTGGTCAGATTCCACTGTCACTCTGACTTGGATTCGTTCATGTCCATCAAAATGGAAAACCTTCGTAGCCAATAGGGTTGCACACATACAGGAGAATGTGCGCCCTGACTGTTGGAAGCACGTTGCTGGTTCGGACAATCCTGCAGACTGCGGTTCCCGCGGCTTACTTCCAGCTGATTTAATCCAGCATCCGCTATGGTGGGCGGGGCCGATCTGGTTGTCTAATCCTCAAGAGTCATGGCCGCAATCGGAGATCCTTCCTGATCAGTCCGCTTCGAATGAGCAGAAAATTTATAGTCTGTTCACAGCCTCCAATGTAGCTTTCATAGACAATATCTTAAATAGATTCTCGTCTTTGCAGCGCATATTGCATATTCTCGCCTATTGTTTTCGATATATGCACAACTTGCAAAACCGAACTTCGAAAAATATCGAACCAAATTTATCGTCTGATGAAATCCTAAGGGTTATGCATTTTCTTGTAAGATACGTTCAAGAACAAGTTTTCGCTTCGGAAATTCGTTGCTTGTCGATAGATAAGTCACCACACCCTCTACCAAAACCTCTGCGAAAATTGTCGCCATTTCTGGATGAGCTTGGGTTGTTAAGGGTGGGCGGTCGCCTTTCCAAAGGGAATTTAACATTCGATGTTAAACATCCGCTCTTATTGCCTCGTGAGCATAGGCTGACGACGTTAATAATTCAGGATTATCATCATCGGTTCATGCACCCTGGATTGCAAACTCTGCAGAATTTTCTAGCCCAAGAATTTTGTATTTTATCAGCTAAACGGGCAATAAATTCGGTAATTTCATCCGGCATGAAATGCTTTCGTTCTCGACCCAAGGTGGCTTCGCCTCCTATTATGGGTAATTTACCTTTGCAAAATTAACTCCCAAACCACTTAGTAATAGAAAAATAAATAAATAAAATAGTTTAATAGTATCGTATTGAATATCGTAGAATAAAATTAAATCTAAGTGTAGTTAAAATAGCACAAAATCTAGAACACTATGCTCTGGTGTGTCCTATGAATACCTCTCGTTTAAAATATCAATCTCTCGTAAAATACATGGTATTTTGGCGGGCGGAATGTTTAGAATTGTTCCAACGTTTTAGATAATTTCGCCTGGCAACATACTTGCCTTGAACTTAAAAAAAAAAAAAACGTTCAATGAGTTGTCATTAATCTTTCGGTGCGATAGCACGTACTCTCTTTTTTCGTAAATTCAAAGTATTCAAATCTTTCGTATCAAGCAGTTGATTATCGTATAAAATCTTTGCTTTCAACTGTGTGTGAACGTCGAAGAAGGCAGATCCGTTGGAGGAAGCACGAGTCTTTGCATCTCGCTGGAGCTGGTTAACGGTAAACCTTTGCCGAAGGTAAGTTTGAACGAGCCAACGGTGAGGAGCCTATACCAGCCGCTACAGCCGAGATCTGCGCTATCTTCTGCAGATCACAAAGGTACGTGTTTTCATACAGCTGATAAGCCTTCCACACTAAGTTCCACATTCTTATTTTCGTTTCGTGAAAACTTTGAACTTAAAAACTTAAATTATAAAAAAAATTACAGTCCGCTTTTATCGAAGAAATAATCATACAATGGTAAATAAACGTTTTTGCGACTTAATTATACAACAATCATGTAGAGGTTTTAAAGAAAACGTTTACTTAATGATGTTCAAAGTTGTATAAACGTTTTCGTCTTATAAAGGGTTTTGAAAAAACAGAACCGTCGTAATAAGGTAATTTTTACAACATCTACATAATTTTATTGTTGTATAAGTGATATCATAAAACCTTATCTCGACAGTTATATAGCGGTATTGAGGGTAACAGCTATATGACAAAAAGATATCAGCGGGACTGTTATCTACCTTTTATTCAACAGTTGGTTATATTAACGTCAAACAAAAACTTTGAAAAACCTTTAGTTGTTGCCGAACCCGTTATATTCCTTTTATTGAACTATATGTTTTTAAATTGATTTTAAGTTAGGGTTATAAAACATCATGCAATTTAAAGTCGATTTGAAATTAATATTATAAAACATCAGTCGCCATTTCGTGAGCATCACAGTACTATTTCAAAGAAAAAAACCATGGACTTTAAATCGTGGAAACGGTACAAACGAAGTGGCGGACTAGTAATGGCGGCTTAGTAATGGCGGACAATTTGTAGTCGTTATAAAAACCTTTACTTAAGATAAAGTTATATTGTAGTCGTATAAGTATAAATCCATGACTTGTTCCAAAATGGCTAACCTTAACTATAATAAAATATGAAGAAATATTGTTATAAATTATAATTATTTCGAATATATTAAGAGCGCGACAGCAAAAAACTGTATATCATCATAAACTTTAACAGTAAAGTGACCTTCCCATACGAATTCAGCTCACGCCAAATGTGCAAACGCTCAATATATAGAACAATAATTTCTATTACAAAACTTATAAAATTACCTTGTATTATTTTTCCTTACACTTTTTGTCACACACACCAAGTTTTGCGGGTATCTAAAATAAATGTCAGGAGCAGTTTTATAAATAAAACTTAAAAATGTTTAAGTAACTTAAAAGTCAGATAAGCAATGAGTAAGGATTACACTAAACCTTCTATAAAACAAAATGGTCAGTTATAAAACATTTATTTGATATTTAGGTCGCGTAAAGGTTTTTGTTGTACTCTTTATACAACGTTTTGGTCATTCCTTAATCGTTACAATACCTTTAATAAACGATTTAAGTCGCCATGCAAACCTTTATTTAACCTTTATCTCACTAATAAGTCTTATAATTTGCGCCACTTTCGCCTTTTATAACCGTTTACCTTACGTTTATATGACCAACCAAATTAGACTAGAAGTTATATGCAAAACGTTGTCTCAACTTCTATATGACTATATTTTGCTAGTTGGGTAGATCATTAAGTAAAATTGTTACTACAATTAAAAAAAAGTATTTGCGTTAGGTCATTTAAAACTGTCAACACAAACTAATATTACTAACATAGGTTTTAACAAATAAGCAGCAGAAATTTACAGCTTGAATAAAAAAAAATACAATCTTACTTTAAAAAAATCATTAACCACTAAGTAAATTAAATATTAAAAATTAACAATATTTTAAACATTGTGTATAACGAAACTTAGAGTAAAAGGGTACAACTTAGTACAAATCCGTCAATTTACTGGTGTTAAATGTTAAGTAATACTTTTTAATTTAGTGCAAACGGATATAATTCCCGCAAATGGATTGTATCATATGTAAAAAACTGTAATTCTAAGTGATTAAAGTCGACTTGTACCCATAACAACATAATTTTATTCGTGAATATGGATTTATGTCGAATTGTATCTCAAAAAATGTTTTTATTGTTCGTGTAAAGTGATTTAAATATACATGGATCCTCATTATCCGAGTGACCATCAAGAGAATATGAGTAGTTATAGCGTTACACACAACAAAAATCCAAACGCGTAAAACTTAGCTACACTAATACCTTTTGTAACTTTACAACGATATACTTTTTTTGTTAGTAAGAATTTATTTCAACTTATACCTGACACTGCATGGTCATTTGTGTTAGTTATACCATATTACACGACCGTAACTCTGTCAATTTACGTGATATCTTAAATCCTTTTACACCAACAGATGCCATTTTTTTTTAGAAATTTTTTGGTATACTTAACTCAATTTGGCCAAAATTCGACTTATACCCCTTTTCACTAGGGTGCCAGATATTATACACTCAATAGATCGAAATTCAACATCAAAAATTCTAAATCGTTTATACGTCACAAATTCACAATCCTGGTGTTTTTTTTTATGTGACGAAAGTAGACTACTGAGCTCTCAGCCCACCTGATGGAAAGCAGGAACTGAGGCCCATGCACATAGCGTTCAAAAAATCGCCTGTGCGCTGCCTACCCTGAGGACTTAGATGGATTGCCCCTATGCCAGTAATTACACCGGCTATCTTACCCCCAAACCGAAACACAGCAGTGCAAACACTGCTATTTAGCGGCAGGTTAACGGGTAAGACGGTCCTACCACCAGCAAGAAAAATATCTTATAAAATTAAATAAGTTAATATCATAATCATAAGATAAGGAAGTCTCTTCTGTCAGGAACAGGGTTATTATTTTCAAATTGACGGGCGTTTGTCCGATCCTTGTTGATTACAGTGCCCTAAAAATGTATGACAACAAGAGTTTTACCTGGCGAATCGTCATCGGTGCTATCGTCCTTCTGCAGCGTTGTACTGCAAATCTCCCGGATTCGTCGCTCTAGTTGCGCAGTCGTTATATACTCCTCGCCGTTCGACAGACTGCGACAAAGTTTGATTTTAGGAATGAAGGAAATCTACGGGTTTACGTTGATATTTGGACTAAACACACTTCTCTTCTAACTAATAGTTTTTGTAGATTAGTTGAACTTGTTCCGAAAACAATGCCATCCAAAAACCTGTTTAAAATCTTAGTGGGAATTGTCGTAGGATATAAGGTATACATCTATACATATTGTTGTTTATCTTGCACGTATCATGTAATTGGTATTCCCCAATAAAGAAAATAAAATAAAACTGAGCTACAGTACCGGTCAAAAATTTAAGTTTACAACATGATTTTGATAATAAAACGATTTTTTCGTTCCTTTTTCCAGCATTTAAGTCAACACTTGTTTTATACTAATATGTGACTGATTATCAGGGATCGGACAAATGTGCGTCATTGTTTGCAATAATATGGACATGACCTCAAAGTTGATTAAACGAATAAATAATTAAACGAATAATTTATTGAAATTTGATTTAGAAGCTTTCATGTGACTATTTACAAAGGTTTTTATAGTTACCGGTGTCAAATAGGTAATTTTCTGAAAATGATTAAATGATTAATTATTTAATCAACTTTGGAGACATGTCCATATTATTGCGAATAATGTCGCACATTTGTCCGATCTCTGCTGATTATACAGGGTGTTCGTTTCGATATGCTATAAATAAGACAGGTTACTTGGGACATTAATAGAAGTTGTCTGGTATACAGGCTTTTGGAAAATTCGATAAAAAATATTTTTTTTGTTTTCTTACATAAGAAATGAAATGGTAAGTGTGAGAGAACCTTAAGAATAAAATAGAAGTTAATCTCAGGTAACTGACGGCACATGTCAAAATAAGTAACATTAGAATGTAATAAAGGTTGCAATACACATGTTCAGTGATTAAACTTATTTTTTTAATAACTCAATAACAGTAAGAGTTAAAACACTAGTTTCTTAGAGAAATTAGTTATATTTGACCTAAATAAGCTTCCGTTAAAGTTATAGCATATGAAGAAAAACACGCTGTAGAGATATTTCTTTTTAATTAACCGTTACTTTCAAACAAGTCGGACAACTGAGCAGTTGTGGCAGCTTTTGGTAGTCATGTTTTGGTGTTCATACTAATGATGATTAAAAAAATACAACTTCACTTGCTTATAAAATAAAAAAATAAAAATACATTTACTGTCGCACCACAAATAAAAAATACAGGGAAAGACAATAATAAAAGAAGAGAAATAGAAAATACAATAACACATATTACACGACAATAGGCTTGGTCGGCTGCGCAACGCTGTTTTTCAATCCGCACCCATTTCAAAGGGGAAACAACATCGTAAGTAATGGCATTCAAAACTTATGTTATTATTGAGCGTTGCATAATGGTGGTAAAATGAGCCCATATCACAAATATACACGGTGCCTCGCGAGGAAACCACATAATTTTAACTATGCATTCTAGACATCAAAATAAACAAAAAATATTATGAGACCAGATGTCAAATTCCACTAAAAAAAAATTTTTTTTTTGACTTTTTGAATACTTTTTAACATTTCCAATACTTTTTATCATAACAACAATTTGATAAAACTATTTTTTTTAATGTTTTTTTTAGGGACAGGTTTTTTCGTCAAGTCTATTCTTATTTTTTGATTGTCAGGCAAAAGGTGTGGTAATATTAGAACACATTGTGGCAGCATTGTAATCAAAAAGAAGTTTTATGACGAGTTACGTCCAAAAACTTTTTCTGAAAAAAGGTTAATTATCTTTGGAACCAAGATTAAATACTCTAAATATGCTCAGGAATTCAGCATTAAAATTATGTGGGTTCCTCGCGAGGCACCGTGTATAATCTACACTACCTAGTTATTTGTCATATTTCATCTTGTAATGAACGGCTTGGCAAATTTATGCACTGTATACATTACCTATGAATAATTCATAGGCAAGACGAGAAAATAGAAGACTTCAGTTCACACTGCTAGATAGAACCTCTAGAGAGTAGACTTACCTTGCGAACAAGTCCCTAGCAGCTTTTCGCGCTACGGTTTCTTGTCGACTTGCGGCAAGGCAGGACTTGGCGCGAACTATCGCCGCGCTGTCCTCTTCTATAACACCACTTCGAATGCACCTGCGAAAGAGACGAACGATATCAATTTGCTAGAAACGGATCGTATCTTGATTTTGATACAACACTGTCATACGAGGTTTTATACCTGCCGCAAAACAATCTGGCGACTGAAGGCGTCTTGCTATCTACGTTACACTTGTTAGTTCCAGGTCAGAGTGAGAGAGAAAGCAGTATGCCCTCAGTCGCCAAATAGTTTTGCGGCAAGTTATAATAGTTTTGCAAGTCAGCCGCAGGATGTCTATGAAAAAAAAGAATGTCTATCAAAAGAAATCAACACGATTTCTTTTCGTAGACATTCTTTTTTTTTCGAATCCTTCCCGATTATGAATTCTCGGCAGTTTTAAGATAAGTTTTTAAGTACTCTTTGGTAGGAAATAAATAAAATATCTTACACTTTATAGCGAAGTTCATTGCATACTCTGTCGAAATTACGTTTCCAGTTATCAAAAGCTACCGGATCGTTCATTTATATAATTACATCAAATAAAAATGTCTAGATAACTATATAAACACTTTTAAAATCAATTTTACTATCACTATTAGATTTTATTCAATGGCTTTGTTTAAAATTGATCAGCTAGGTAATTGTACCATGGTTGATGATCTGAATCTATACTCTGTTTAGTTTGGTATTTAAAAAAAGGTAAACAATCTCGCAGTATCTTTTTATTGAAAACTACGAGTAGAAAATAAGTTTTAGCAAATATACATAATATAACAAGGAAATACAGTGATTTACATTGTTTTTGATTCAATAAGTACCTAGTTTGGATTTTTATATGCATTTTTCAATAAAAAGATACTGCAAGATGGTTTACCTTTTTTTTAAACACCAAACCAAACAGAGTATAGGAACAAATAGAACATCTAAAGATATGTATGGTAATGATAATTAATATAACACAAGAATAACAAAGATTGATATTGGGTATGATTTCAGACTATTTTTAATGAAAATCGCGGCAGTAACTACAACAAAATGTTTAAAAATAAAATTATTCTTGTTCACCAACTGCCGTTACACATTAAACATTGCTGTCTCGAGAAAGTAACGATTAAAAGTAAACAAACAACCTGCCGAAGGAATGTTTGTTTGTTTGTGTTATCATTCGTTAAACAACAACAACTTTACCTCATACTATTGTTGTAAAACATGGAATTTGATGAATAATTGCGTTCGCACGTCGCTCGGGCATTTTGATGTGACGTTTTGATGTTGTGACTTTGGCATTTTATTTATAGACTGCCAGTAGCGACTGAATTGATATTTAGTTAAGGTTGTATGGTTTGAATATACCTATGTGAGCCTTTTAGGATTCCGTAGTAAATTAATCCTTAAGCAGGCACAGGCGATATACAGGGTGTTTTTCTTCATATGCTTTAACTTTAAAGGAAGCTTATTTAGGTCAAATATAATTAATTTCTCTAAGAAACTAGTGTTTTAACTCTTACTGTTATTGAGTTATTAAAAAAATAAGTTTAATGACTGAACAAGTGTTTTGCAGCCTCTATTACATTCTGATGTTACTTATTTTGACATGTGCTGTCAGTCGCCTGAGATTAACTTTTATTTTATTCTTAAGGCTCTCTCACACTTACCATTTCATTTATTATGTATGAAACCAAAAAAAATATTTTGTTATCGAATTTTCCAAAAACCAATATACCAGACAACTTCTATTAATGTCCCAAGTAACCTTTCTAGTTTAACGCAAATCGAAACGAACACCCTGTATGTACCACATGCGGCACTTGAAATTGTAATTATATTTTCAACAATTAAGACAGACATTTGATTGTCTTTTTTGATCTGTCACCGTGTTTAAGGGCTATAATTTCGCCATGTTCGTCTGTCTGTCCGCAGCATAGTTCAGTCGCCGTCAGTTTGTAATTTGGTACAAGTATACATATTAATCACGTCGACGAAGTAAAGATAAAGAGTAGATTTTTTATTTCGGTTACCTCCCCGAGATAACCGAAATAATAAAAAAATTGTGTCCTCCCCCTCTAACTGTTCATCCATGTGTCCAAAAAATATGAAAAAAAAACATACAGTGGGCTTATAGAATATACTTCATAATAAAACTATTTTGAACATAATCGGTCCAGTCGTTTTTGAATAACTACGGAACCCTACCTGAGGTCCGATATGCTCTTGGCCGTTTTTTTTAGTAGAACGTCCTACTTTGTCGTTTGCCATAAGGACGATTAGACGTATAATTCCTATAAAGGTGCAAGCCAATTGCGTCCTTACGCTAAGCGACGAAAGGGGACGTTTTATTAAGATGGTCACATAGTATTTGAAAAATTTAATTCCGACGAGTTACTAGCCAAAAAAATACGTTTTCGGGTATAGGGTAACGATTAGAACGGGAGGTAGATTTTATTTTGCCATTTTCATTTTATGTTAGAAAATGCTTGTTGCTATTTGAACAAAGAATCGTTTGACTTTGATCGCGGAGCCTACCTTACCGCAACAGAGTTTTGTTGTAACGCTACCCAATTTTAGTACTTACTTTATTATTACCCCATTCTTGCAGAGCAGGGGTAAGCCTACGAATATGAACCTTACTGCTGTGACAATAATGCAATGCATGGTGTGTAATGCAAATTTGTCTTAGTTGGTATAATAACAGTTCAATTTTTGATTTTATATTACTCAAATATATTCTCCAACGTATGTGTACACGGTATGTTTGTCTATCTTTTGCTTCATATAGACAACTCCTTTGCTCAAAGGTTAACTGGAAGAGATCCCTTAGAGGGATAAGTTCGCCTTTGGACCTGTCAAAATTTTTGTATAAATGTGTATTTTTACCTGTTTTGTGTACAATAAAGAATTTACATACACACATAGATACAATAAGTACCAATGCTATTTTACACGTGCTTCCTTGAGATGCAGGAAAGATAACTACCTTATGAGAATAAAAAAGTCTTAAACCATACCTTCTCAACATTCTTCTGGCTTCGGGATGAGCTTGCTCAGTGGCACAGATCAGCCACTCCAGGGCTTGTTTGAAGTTTGACACCTTATCAGCTTCAAGTTCTGAAAGACAAGTCTAAAGCTGAATTTACACTTGCAAGTTAATACTGGAAGTTTTGAGATGCAAGTATGGGTAAGAGTAAGTAGTTTGATAAATTCAAATCCAATTATACAGTATTTTACACTTTTATTTAATATCCTTGTTAAATTAGTACAGATATAATTTTCAGCGATCCGTCTCGTCCTTTTCGAATTCTTCATCTCTCCTTTCTTCTTCTTTTTTTGTTTTTTACCAGTACCTACGTCAACCAACTGCTTTATTCCTATTTTTTTTTAATTATAAAGTCTACTTTACACGATGGCAAATTAATATTCAAAGACAGCAAAATATATTAAGACTCGTGTATACAATGTTTTCTTACATTAGAACTGAAGTTTGTTATTTTATATTATGAAATCATCACAGTAGGAAATATTTACATTTCAGCGGTTGACAACCAAAACTCACTAAGTAACAAATACCTACTTGAAATAGAGATTGTATTGAAGTTCTGATTCAATACTGACATAAGAGGTTGCTAAGAGTAGTGACAGTTCTTATAGAGAGTTTTGGTTGTCAGCCGACTATAATTTTCTTCCTTGTGTATAGCTTAGTTTATAAACTTGCAGGTGTAAATCTGGCTTCAGGGTACAACATGGGTAAAAATTGGTGACAGCAGTGAGAATACATTTGTCATCAGGTCATCAGCTCTTCCTGCAAGTTTCGTAAGAGTCGACTTGGTATGAAGTGTCACTGATAATTCTTTGGTGGAAGACTGATGATGGGCAGCAGCATCATTATAGTGAAAACATTACTACAATCGCCAATCCCAAATCTCATGTTCTAACCCAACCTAGTTGCCAGATGAAAATTCAACCAAATAAAAATTGGCAAATAATAATTTGTTAAATATTGGTATGCTAAGTGAATCAGGGTGAATAAACTTTTTTCTGTCTGTTATTGCCATGGTTACGGTCGCCTGAGTCACGCTGGTTTTATGCAAAATTATGCTACTTAATTTATGTAAACATGCATATAGTCTATGTTTGTAGATGGCCCATCAAGGAATGGGTTTATTAACACCAGAAAAATGAATGTTTGCATAGTTTAAGTATCATAATTATGCATAAAACTAGCGTGTCTCAGGTGACGTAACCATGGTAATAACAGACAGAAAAAAGTTGATTCACCCTCATCTGCCACAAGTTGGTTGGGAAGATAAAATAGGCAAAAATATTTCAGCAGTACATAGGCATACAGCTCATCTAAAAACTTCCATTGAATCCTATTGCGAGATACCCTCATCCAATAAGGCAGTCGGCAGTCAGGTTTCAATTGTATTCACATCTGGCCTCTAGTGTCAGTAGAGGCCCTCAACTGACAAGTTTCCATTGTAACCACTAACAATAAAAATCAATAAATATACAATTTTTTTCTTATGAGTATTACTAGTATTTTAAAGACAAACGGGTCTTAATCGCGTAAACTTACGTTTAATTATATCCTGACGTTTCGGGCATGACGTTACACCCGTGGTCGCAGGCAGACTGGCGAGAGAATGTATCAACACCTTCGAGCTGCGCGGGTTTTTCGAACTACCCGCACTTGATCTTGATTATTCACTTCTAGGCTAGGGTTGTCACTAGGTCTACACACAACACTCACAACATCCAAAGGCTTTAAAATGGATGTTTCACCACGCTTACATTTGTAAATCACGGGATTCCACGCGGACGAGATTCCTTGCCCCTCATTTTGATTAAAATTCCGATGTTTCTTAATTTCTATAGCTTCACGTACTTTTCGGCTATGATGTATACGCTCGGTTGAGAGGACTTTCGGGTTATGGAGCTCAATCCAGTGGTTAGGTCCGGACTCCAACAAATGCTCGGCCACAGCAGACTTATTAGTTTGACGCTTTAATTTAATTTTAATTTATTTATTCAGAAAACCAACAGCGTTACAGATATTTAACCTATGTTTACAATAACAATAATAAGGCCAATTATAGGTTTCCCTGGATAACCTGTGTAGTATAGATGACAAACAAACGGATACTAACAGTTCTTAAAAATAATTTAAGGTCTATTTAAATACAATAATGCATAAACAAGGTAAACGAAAAACTTAATAAAGTAAATATTTAGCTGAACGAGCTATGCCGCTTTTTTTTTAAAGGAATTTATAATTTGTACTTTGAATGCCTCTTTCGAATATCTGTAAATGTCCACGTTTGTGAAATCTGTGTTATAAGTTCTAGCAATCCGTGTAAGCACATTATTTTTGGCGTAATTTGTGCCATGCATTGGCACGTGCATCAGTGCGGTGTGGCGCGTACGACGACGAGGAACGTTAAACTTTATTAGGGAAAGTAATTCTGAACAATCTAAGCGACCGTTAAGAATATCATGCAACAAGCACATATCCATGATCTTGCGTCTGTCTTGCAATGACAATATATTGTATCTGCGACAACTGTCCTCATAGGAGACCGGAGGCTTACGGAGACGAAAGTTTAGGTGGTTAATGAATTTTTTTTGTATACGCTCTAATTGGTTAGTGTATATAATGTAGTGCGGGGACCAAATTTGGCAGGCGTACTCAAGTGTACTGCGTACATACGCAAAGTAAAGTCGTTTAAGTACATCGGGGTTTTTGAAAACCTTACAAGATCTTATTATAAAACCAAGATTTTTGAAACCCTTATTACAAACATAATCTATATGCTCTGTAAATGTCAGTTTGCTGTCAAAAACAACGCCTAAGTCTCGAACCACTTCAACTCTGCTTATTGTGATTCCGTTAAAATTATAAGAGTATTTCAAAGGTTGTCTTTTACGAGTGTAACTGACACACTGACATTTACTGAGATTGACAGTTATTCTGTTTTCTGCGTAGTAGACATTTAGTTGTTTAAGATCTGCTTGAAGAGCCAGACAATCGTCAAGATTCTTAATTACGTAAAATATTTTTTTATCGTCAGCATATAGCAGGTGTTTAGCATTTGTGATAGAATCAGTGATATCATACAAGTATGCGCAGTAAAATAAAGGCCCTAAGTGTGAACCTTGTGGAACTCCACTAGAGATCTCACAAAAGTTTGAGCGATAGCCCCCAAGTACTACTGCCTGAGCCCTTTTGGAAAGGTAAGATTTAATCCAGCGTAGAAGGTCTCCCCTTATTCCTAACTTAAATAATTTTTGTAGCAGGATGACGTGATCCACACGATCGAAAGCTTTTTCAAAATCAGTGTAGATCACGTCAACCTGTCCACCTTTGTCCATGTTTTTAAGAATGTAATTAGAGAACTGTGCTAAATTGGAAATTGTAGACCGATTCCTCAGAAATCCATGTTGTGTATCAGATATACCAGCCACGATGCAAGGATATATAGCGTTGTATACTATTTTTTCAAACACTTTACCCATTGTGTTGAGAACAGAGATTCCTCTGTAATTTTCAATGTTTGTCCGCGAGCCCTTTTTATGTATGGGAACAATGTTAGCCTTTTTCCATGCCAGGGGAAATACTCCAAATTTAAGGGAGCGGTTGAATATTATAGAAATAGGCAATGCCAGCGATTCAGCGCAATTTTTCCAAAATATTGGTGGGATGCTGTCCGGACCAGGGCCCTTATCGATAACAAGTTTACTTAGCAATCCTTCAACGGCAGATCGAGTTACTTGTAAATTAGAAATTAAGGCACTGGTATTGTCTACAAAGTCAAGACTGACTGCATGGTCTTCAGGAATCGAGCCATCAATAAATACGGATTGGAAGAATTGATTAAATGCCTCGCATATTTCGTGGCCATCAGAGTAATTTATGTTTTTGTAGGTTAACATCTGGGGATAATTCGACCCTCCACGAATATTTTTTATATACGTCCAGAAGTTTTTAGGATTTATTTTTAAATAATTTTCTGTTTTATGTAAGTAATTATTATATAAAGTTTTTTGTAGTTGACGTTGTCTAGACCGCAATAATGAGAATTCGTCGTAATCCCTAAAGTTCCCATAACGTTTCCACCGCTTGTGTGCTTTCATTTTTTCGTTTATTATTTTAATCAGAGCGGGGCTGTACCATTTTGGATAATTACGCGGCCCGGATTTGCGAATTAAAGGGACAAATTTGTTAATACCGGCCTGTATTCGTACATAGAAGTAATTGACAGCATCATCTATACAACTAATTTTGCATAGCTTGTACCAGTCTTCTTTATCATAAAATTCATTGAGAGATATGTAGTCCGCGTTACGATAATTAAATTTCGCGATTGATAATTCCTTAAGGGGGAAAACCTGTAAGTCACAAACCTCGGCGACGAACACGGGGTGAAAAGGGTCGATTTTAGTTAACGATTCCTCTAGGTATGTTAATTGTAACGGTAAACTAGAAAAAATAAGATCCAAAGTATTTCCTCGGTGGTTTAAAATATGATTGTACTGAGATAAACCGAGAAAACTAAGTTCATTCAATAAGCGTAAACTAGAGTTCTGTACTTCGCTTTTTAACAGCCGTGATATGTTCCTTGACCCTTTCCGCTATGGTGCGTTTGGTTTCCCCAATATAGGAACTACCACAGCTACAATCAATCTTATAAACGCCCGGTGTGTGATAAGGTAAAACATCCTTAGGCGACTTTAGATGCCCTGCCACCTTTGATAACGGCATATAAACGGTTGGTATGGAATACTTATTCAAAAGCGTACCTATTTTGTCCGTTACACCCCTGACATAAGGCAAAAATGCTGGTCGCCTCGCAACATCTGGATGTTTCTTCCTCGGTGTTCGTCTGGGTTGCCATCTGTTCATTATGTAGCCATTTCTCTTCAGAACCTCCTGAACGTGCGATAACTCAATTTCCAGAAATTCAGGGTCACAAAGGTCATGTGCTCTGTTCTTTAGAGAATTAACCACAGACTGAAGCTGCCGGGGGTGGTGGTGGGACAGAGCGTTCAAATACCTGTCAGTGTGTGTGGGCTTCCTATAGACAGTGTGCGCCAAAGAACCATCATCTCGACCTATCACCTTCACGTCCAGAAAAGGCAAACTACGCTCCGATTCCAATTCATATGTGAATTTGACTTTAGTATGAATGGAATTGAGATACTGGAGTAATTGCTCAACTTCATGCTTGCCACCTCTCATAACGCAGAAGACATCATCGACATACCGCTTCCATAATTTCACTGCCCATGGTTGCAAATCTATGCTGGACTCGAAATGCTCCATCCAGATATTTGCTAAAACCGGTGCCACAGGGCTACCCATAGCAACTCCGTCGATCTGGAGATAATGCCCCCCTCGATATAAAAAGTAGCTCCCTTCTAAACAATTCCGGAGCAAAACCATGATAGAACTCACAATCTCATTGTCAGCAAGCCTCTTTCGAACTACTTCTAGACACTCTTTAACCGGAACATTGGTGAAAAGTGACTCAACATCGAAACTCACCATTAAGTCTCCTGGTTCCAACGTTATGTCCTTCAGAATGTCTATAAAGTGACGGGAATCCTTTACGAAAGACGACGTGTTTCCCACAAGCGGCTGCAACACCGATGCAACATGCTTTGCCAGATCATAAGTAGGTGAGGCGATTTGACTTACGATTGGTCGCAAAGGCACGTTTGGTTTGTGTACTTTCGGTAACCCGTACAATTTCGGTGGTTGCACTGTTTTAGGCTTGTACAAGCGGTTAAAGACGTCTTCTTGAAATAACACCTCATAGTCCCTGATGACAGCCCTAATCCGACGCGTAACTCTGGCAGTGGGATCATATGAGACAGACTGACACGAGACTGACATGAGTGACACTAGCGTCTATAAGTCTGTCTCATATGATCCCACTGCCAGAGTTACGCGTCGGATTAGGGCTGTCATCAGGGACTATGAGGTGTTATTTCAAGAAGACGTCTTTAACCGCTTGTACAAGCCTAAAACAGTGCAACCACCGAAATTGTACGGGTTACCGAAAGTACACAAACCAAACGTGCCTTTGCGACCAATCGTAAGTCAAATCGCCTCACCTACTTATGATCTGGCAAAGCATGTTGCATCGGTGTTGCAGCCGCTTGTGGGAAACACGTCGTCTTTCGTAAAGGATTCCCGTCACTTTATAGACATTCTGAAGGACATAACGTTGGAACCAGGAGACTTAATGGTGAGTTTCGATGTTGAGTCACTTTTCACCAATGTTCCGGTTAAAGAGTGTCTAGAAGTAGTTCGAAAGAGGCTTGCTGACAATGAGATTGTGAGTTCTGTCATGGTTTTGCTCCGGAATTGTTTAGAAGGGAGCTACTTTTTATATCGAGGGGGGCATTATCTCCAGATCGACGGAGTTGCTATGGGTAGCCCTGTGGCACCGGTTTTAGCAAATATCTGGATGGAGCATTTCGAGTCCAGCATAGATCTGCAACCATGGGCAGTGAAATTATGGAAGCGGTATGTCGATGATGTCTTCTGCGTTATGAGAGGTGGCAAGCATGAAGTTGAGCAATTACTCCAGTATCTCAATTCCATTCATACTAAAGTCAAATTCACATATGAATTGGAATCGGAGCGTAGTTTGCCTTTTCTGGACGTGAAGGTGATAGGTCGAGATGATGGTTCTTTGGCGCACACTGTCTATAGGAAGCCCACACACACTGACAGGTATTTGAACGCTCTGTCCCACCACCACCCCCGGCAGCTTCAGTCTGTGGTTAATTCTCTAAAGAACAGAGCACATGACCTTTGTGACCCTGAATTTCTGGAAATTGAGTTATCGCACGTTCAGGAGGTTCTGAAGAGAAATGGCTACATAATGAACAGATGGCAACCCAGACGAACACCGAGGAAGAAACATCCAGACGTTGCGAGGCGACCAGCATTTTTGCCTTATGTCAGGGGTGTAACGGACAAAATAGGTACGCTTTTGAATAAGTATTCCATACCAACCGTTTATATGCCGTTATCAAAGGTGGCAGGGCATCTAAAGTCGCCTAAGGATGTTTTACCTTATCACACACCGGGCGTTTATAAGATTGATTGTAGCTGTGGTAGTTCCTATATTGGGGAAACCAAACGCACCATAGCGGAAAGGGTCAAGGAACATATCACGGCTGTTAAAAAGCGTCAAACTAATAAGTCTGCTGTGGCCGAGCATTTGTTGGAGTCCGGACCTAACCACTGGATTGAGCTCCATAACCCGAAAGTCCTCTCAACCGAGCGTATACATCATAGCCGAAAAGTACGTGAAGCTATAGAAATTAAGAAACATCGGAATTTTAATCAAAATGAGGGGCAAGGAATCTCGTCCGCGTGGAATCCCGTGATTTACAAATGTAAGCGTGGTGAAACATCCATTTTAAAGCCTTTGGATGTTGTGAGTGTTGTGTGTAGACCTAGTGACAACCCTAGCCTAGAAGTGAATAATCAAGATCAAGTGCGGGTAGTTCGAAAAACCCGCGCAGCTCGAAGGTGTTGATACATTCTCTCGCCAGTCTGCCTGCGACCACGGGTGTAACGTCATGCCCGAAACGTCAGGATATAATTAAACGTAAGTTTACGCGATTAAGACCCGTTTGTCTTTAAAATATGAGTGATAATCGTGAAAGTTTAAATGAGTATTACTAGATTACCATATTCAGAAAATCTAATAGAGAAACTCACACTTAACAACATTGTCTCAACAACTTTCTAGAAACATACCACATTTTTCTTCCAAAAGCTGTTTAGCCAGAACTACTTGTGACTCCGCACATCCATCCTCGGCCAGCTGGTTACGGAGCCTTCTGAGGGATCCTTGTGGACCATCTGAAACAAATGAAAACACCAAAAAGTACAAATTTCTTTACATTAAGCATAACAGTAAACATAGCCATAGAAATGCTACACTCTGTTTGAATTTAGAATACCCTTGGGGTTGGAGAAAGAGATGTTGGGCTAAAGCAAGATAAAGCAAGACAGCAGTTATTACCTTTGTATGTTCCTAAGGCTTTTCTAAGATCAAACAGAGTGTAGAACTAATTTAGAATGTTTTTTCATAATCTATTCCAGTGAGAATCATTGCATACTTTTTTTTTAAACCTGTTTCCAAATGAATTTAGTATCCATTGATTTCAGTGATTGGCTGTTGTTATTAGATTACAAGCACTTACAATATAAAAATCTGACAATGTGGTTTATTTAGCAGAAGTTCTGTAAAGTAGTTTTTAGCAAAATTTGCATGAATAAATACCAATTATATTAAAATTTGAGCTACCAAACTTCCAATATTTAAAGTACAAATTGAACTATTTATTAGAGTGCCTTTCGACCATATGTGTTACACAGATCTGTTTGATACTCATCAGTGATCAGTTTCTACCATAAATAGCATTTCCAGTGGAAATGGCAGACTGCATTGCATTGTTTTTCATAATTAATAGCATCTACACATACTATTTAAAGCTTATTGTACTATTGATATTGCAGGCAGAATTTCGTTAATAATTTACGTTCATTTCGAGCAAGGTTATAATTACAGCCAGTACGGAATAATCTAGATTTCTAGACAAGGTCATGATTTTGACTAATGAAATTTTGGAAAACCAGTCTTGATGCAATATCGGTCCCACGTACTGCTTAACTTATTTTAGAATCAATACACGTTACTTGATAATTTGATCGTATGTCCTATTGTACATATACGAAAATGTGATAATTAATACTTACCATGAATATTCCACCGTTTCCGACCTGGTGGCATTACTGGACACTAAATAATTTTTTTTTTGTCCCGCAGATCGAATAAATATTCATTAAAATAAGTTTTAGAAATATAAACACTTTTTAATTCACAACAAAATATTCCGATGTTTTGATTCCGTCACACGAATTCGCCAATTTTTATTTTGATTGTCAATTTGTCAAAATCAGACATTCGCGATCGACGTTCAATTTCTGCATTTTGCAAAATCTCTTTAAGTATTTAACTTTTGCATCATCTGCAAATTGTATCGAATTATTTCACGAGGAACAAATACTTATACTTTGAAAATTACTGAGTCTATTAAGTGAAAGATGTTCACACCTACGCGATACGCCTACGCAAGTTGAAATAGACGAGAAAGGGTTCCGAGTGTAAATTAAAATTAGAAACTCCCGAAATTACAAAAATATCTCTACTGTCGGCATCCTGTGTGGTATTTTCAGGATGTTTATTTTTGTTTATAGTTTTTCGACAATCGAATAAATGCATTTCGTTACTTTTGGTTTGACACAAGTGAAAAGTTATTGTTCTCCAATGGAAAAACGAAACGCTTGTTAGAAGGGATTACTCTCGTACAATTTTAAGCACTAGTTTTTATACATTAATGTAGGATCGGCAACATAATGAAATAACATTTCGATGTTTTGTAATGAAAACTGAATAGTTCTAAAATTTTCTAATGATTTTCAATATGTACTTGATATATATTTTCTATCTTGACGGTGTAATATAGCGATTACCTTAAGATTACGTGCTAACCCACGCAGAATAATAATCTGTTATATTGGCTGCATTACCTTTATCTTTTATGATAGCAAATAAAATTGTTATGGAATGTACCTACATTATTATTATCTGTGCCCAAAATCAATAAGTCATTCCAACTGTCAATGTCATTGTCAAGTCAAAAAATAAAAAAAGTTGTGATCGTGTTTTTCGCGCAAGGAAATACTAAAAATGTGTGGGAAATTTATGAAATAAAAAGGTATAGCGGACTAAAACCTGTGCGATTATCACGAAAAATTTATTGCTATCAAGATGTTGACTCCGCGATTCAAGTTAACGCAAGATGACGACCACGTGTATATCACCGTGCACGCACCATATACAAATATCGGCGATACGGAGATCGACGTAGATGGTGAGAATTTCCTCTTTGTGTCCAGCCCTTACTTCTTGCGCCTCCGCCTCCCAGGCAGGATCGTCGAAAATGATCATTCTAAAGGTTCCTACACTTGCGATTCGGGTGATTTTCAACTAACTTTTGACAAAGAAAATCCCGGTGAGACATTCGAGAATTTAGATATGATTACAAGTCTGTTAGCTCCGAGAGATATTCCTGACCTTAATCCTGATTTGGTGGAAGTACTCGAAGAGGATGGAATTACCATTGATGATTCGGCTGTTAATGACAATGGTAATAATTTCTCATACGGTTTTGCTGATAAAGTAACAACAGAATTTCATGAAATTGGTAGTGAGTTCCCTCAAATTTTTGAGCTCAAAAACCCTGAAAGTGTGCCTAAGAATGAGCGATATGGTTTACAAGTAGAATATGAGGATAACAAGTTTTCATCAGACCATTATTTAGCAGATTTATTTGACGAGGAACTGATTGCTCCATATTTAACAGGGAAATTGTATTGGAATAATAAAGATTTTGATAAGGAGGCAGATTTTAGTGAACAAGAAGTAGCGATACTTAAAGAGCTGCCAAATAAACACTATTTATTTAATAAAAATGAGCACAGGCAAGTTTTACTTGGTCTAGTTGATATTTTGTATGGTTACTGTTATGACAAGAGGACTACTATGAATGACAGCAATGTTGAGTCCAGCTGGACTATAAATAAGTTATCATCGACTTTGAGCTGGTTTTCATCATTCAATGATATGAAGCAAGTGTTAATAGCTTGCTATAGAAGGGCGCTTATCTTCCCAATTTTCAGGAACTTCGAACTTTGTAACAAAGTTAAAAATGATCTGGCATCACTGTTCCGCAAAGGCAAGAAATTGATTATAAAATGTATGATTGAAATTCACCAAATGTTCAACAATAGTAATGATGCCCGCTACATTTTAAACCAGCTTTACATCAAAGACTATTTGGTGTTTTTACAAAAATGCAGAAGTGAGGAGTTTACAGAGCTGTTTAATAACATTGCTAATGTTGAAATTATGAAACGTGACTTAGATCTGGAGTTAGAAGAGCTAGAGGCGGCTGCACACATGGTACAACAGGATGAGATAGAAGTCTTAGAGAATGAGATGGCAATACGCATGGCTTCTATGTCTTTGCTGGGTTTGAACAAGAACAATGAAAATTATGATGATGAAAGTGATGACGACAGCGACTCCTCATCGTCTTCATCTTCCGATTCAAGTAGCACTGACTCCTCTGAGGACCTGTCAGATCTGGATTCCGATGATGACCCATCCTGACTGTATTGTGACTCTTAGGAGTTGTCTGGCAAAGGCCTATAAGGCCTTGCCATAAAAAAAAGACTGAATAGTTAAGACAAAATGAAGGGTATATCAGTCGGACTGGACAATGCAAATTGATGGAATAGTCATTATAATCAGTGTTTCAATATAAACAGACATTTAAAAATCACAGTGGATATTAAATTTAATAGTTGATATCACAAATGTATGTTACATGTGCCATGTAAATTTATATTACGTGTTAAACGTTACGACATTTATAGTAATCCAATATACCTAGCTTTTAGGTAGCATACATCACATACTTGTCAAATAGTGGCCTAAATACATATTAAAATGCATACGTTTCGTACGTATCAAAAACGGAGAATATGCGTTTATAATCAAGAACCGGAATTCATCATAGCAAAAACTAATTTGTCATTCTGCCGCCACTGTATAATACGTATGCCTAAAAGCCTGATTACGATAAATAAAAGTTAGCGACGAACCGTCAAAGTATCAATTATTTATCGATATTTGATAAAACACTTTGTTCAATCCCTCTGACATTTTGATTTTTGCTATGAAGGATTCCGCTCCTTGCTTATAATAAAGGCAAACCACACCAGATATATCTAACTTGAATTTTGAATAATAAAATAATTAAATAATACATAGATGTGAAATCAATTTTGATTAATGTTGTGTCTAGGCCTTTTGGGCAATTTCACGTGCAATACTCATATCTAATACATACAAACATTGTAGACTAAACTTGATAATCAATATTTACTATGTACTCAATTGTATGTGTCTACATTTAACATTGTCAGTATCTTTGAAATACATATAATTCCTACATTATAATAAAATGTGTAAATCTATATCCTATATCATTTTAAACCAATCTAATATGTAATATAATTTAGGTAAATATGAAAATAAATGAAAAGATTAGAAAAAAATACATGTTCTTAATTATTTTTTATTAAGTTATACACAATTTACTTAACCTATACACAATTTACTTAACCTATACACAATTTACTTAACCTATAAATATACAAACTTTTTCGTGTATTTTTTTTAAATAAGCGTATCGCGTTTTATGATTTAATAATGATGCGGAATACACCACATGGCTGCTAAAAAAACGCTAAATATTTTATTATTTTCTGGCTACTCAACAGAAAATGGCTACAAATAAAAAAGAATGAGATTCCCATTAGTGAATACGAATTTCGCGCCGTTTTTACCGCTAAGTTTGCCAGATTAAAAATATTTAGAAAAATCCCAATTTTTACAGGAATGTCAACCCTGTTTTCTCGATCCTTCTATCTCTGTTGGTCGTACTCATACGGGTCCGGATTATAGTTGACATCTATAGTTCCAGTACGTATTATCTCCTTGTAGACTAATGCTGATTTCCGTGCCCTCCGGCTTCGGTTTGGGTCGTCGAAATCCACTTGGTAGAGACCAAATTTATACCTAAAATATACAGATAGATGAGGATTTCCAATAGGATTTAGAAAGGAGACTTGTGGGTAGGTATTCCAAGAATTTTGTGTTGCATCGTTATCGTTATATTATATATTATATCCTATTTTTGACGTTTTGAGTGTTTGTTTTGTTTTGTAATTCAATACCATTATATTCGTGACAAATGCTGATCTGGGAATGGGCTTGATATCAAATGCACATCATAACATACGACGTATTATCTCGAAAGTTTGTAAATCCAATGGTGTGACGTTAGCAACTTACCCGTATCCACTAGTCCACTCAAAAGTATCCAAAAACGACCAGAAGAAATATCCCTGGCAGTTAGATCCAGCTTCCCTGGCGTCCAGCAATGCGTGCAAATAATTCCTGATGTAATCAACCTTCTTATCATCATTTAGGTCTTCGGCTGCCGTCTGAGGGAAGCCGGTTTCCGTGACGTAGACCACGGGGTTGTTATACGTGTCTCTTAGGTATAGGAGCAGAGAATAGAAACCAGGTGCGTAGTTCTAGAAAAAAATAACTGACCTTATTTCTAATCATCGTTGTTAATTTGGAAACCTTCACAGGCTAAATGGGTCAAAATTCTTTTCGCTGTCTTGTTTCATACGACTAACTCTCACGTTTTTAGTTGCTGTTTCGATTCAGTATATCAGTAGTAGGTTCCGGGTTCGAATCCTGGCGAGGGCATTATTTGTGTATTTATTTATCACAAATATTTGTTCCTTGATCATGGATGTAAGTATCTAATATGTATCTATCTATTATATATTTATATCGTCGCCAAATATCCATATCACAAGCCTTAATTGAGTTTACCGTGGGACTAGGCCGATTTGTGTAAGATGTCCCAAGATATTTATTTAGTATATAAAAAATGCGGTGCAGTTGTATTTCTTTTTCACGCTAGATGTTAATCCATACATGAGACATTGAAAACAAAACATCATCTCATACAAAAATTACAACTCTGTCACGTTATTTAGGGACACAAAATAAGACAACGAAAATAATTTTTACCCAAATATGTGCCGATGAAGACCTGGGAAATTGGGAATCATCATCATCATCATCAGCCTATGATAGTCCACTGCTGGACGTAGGCCTCTCCTATTAACTATGCATATAGACGCATTAGGAGGTAAATGCCCATAATCGCTACGCTGGGCAAGCAGATTGGCGATTGCAGTAATGTGTCCACTATGATGACGCTGCTGCCCATCATCAATCTTTATCAAATAATGGTCAGTGACACTTCAATCCCTTAGTCGATTCTTACGACACCCGCAGGAGGAGTTGGGGTGATGACAAATGTATTCTTACTGCCGCTATTTATGCTTACCGTCATTTCTGGAAACGAACTTTTAGGCCACGACGGATCCACAGAAGTCCCAAAACCCGCATCATTGTCCAACGAACGGGTATCACTAATCCTCATCGAATTGTTTCTGTAAACTAATATGCTGGAATAATGGTTTATGCCAATGAAGTCAGCTGTACCCAAGATATAGGCCTTCTGTTGTTTGCTGAATGGTCGGAGACGAGAGCTGGAGTAGCCTTGTCTTGAGCTTGCGATTGCCACGCGATTGATAAGTCTTTGAGGATAGTTGCCTTTGAAGATGGGGTCCATGTATTGACCGATCTAAAAATAAAAAATCATATACATTCATTTGCGATTTAACAAGAACTTAGTAAGGATTTGAACATAAAGTCTCTAAGAACTGTGTTGAAATTGTTGCGCGATTTCGCGCTCATGACATACATTAATAACTATGATATATCCGAATCAGATCGCTTCTGCTGCTGCTACACCAACCAACAGGAACGAAAGTCTATAATGTATACAAATCGATCAAACAGCTACGTTTTACCAAAGGTTGCCCAAATCTTTCCAGGTTACTGTGATTGACGCAGGAACTTATAAAACGTTTTGTTAATAGGTTAATAGGTAAAATGTCGTCAATCTCAGATAAAGATGAATGACTTACATAGAAAGCGAGATAATCTTGAACCGCCGCTGCATCATCTCTTGATCGCTTTGCAGCAATGGGCCATGTCATGTCCAAAGTAATCCCTACTTTCCCCCTTTGGAGTACCTTGAACTCCTTCTCGTAAATATGGTATGCTTTAGCATGTGCGAGAAGCAAGTTTCTACCACATTCATAAAACCCTACTCCTGGGGATTTTTCCAACGGAGGATGAATACCCTTCTCGTAAGTAAAAGAGCAATGTATGTGGGGCTCGTTGACTGTGATCCAGTGCTTAACTAAATCCCCAAACTCTTGGAAAACTACTCTTGCATACTCCCCGTAGTAATCTACAGTGGTTTCATTCAACCAGCCGCCTTGTCGGCTTAAAGGAATTGGTAAATCCCAATGATAAATAGTTACTAAAGGTAAAATATCATTATCTAGCAACAATTCTATAAGTCTTCTATAATGAGCGATGCCATGTGGGTTTATGTAGTTGGTTGTGCCGTCTGAAAGAATTCTCGTCCAAGATATAGAGAGTCTGTAACTTTTTACGCCTAATTGTTTGAGTAGTTCCACATCCCACTCGTAGAGATCATAAGAGTCAGCTGCAACGTCTCCATTTGTGTAATCTTCGACCATATCTGGTTGTTTGTGAACATAGTAGTCCCAAATTGATTCTCCCTTCCCTGTAAATGCGGATAAAGTTTAGGATCCTTGCCTGTTTGAATGCTATGTTCTTATGATAATTAAACAAGTTCAAATGAATAGTTTTTCAATAATTGGCGTCATTAGTGGTTTCAGTGACAGTAGAGTTGAGTTAGTACACAGATAAGGATAAATTCTAAATTACCGTCAGCATTCCAGGCTCCCTCGCTCTGGTAAGCCGAAGTCGAAGCTCCAAATAGGAAGTTGTCGGGAAAATTCTTCCCAAATCTGACGTCTCCATTGACTAGGGAAATTGCACTGTAATGAAGATACAAAAGTAATTTTGTGCAACCACCACTTTTTGTTGTAGGTAATTAATCTAAGTCGTCACGCCATTTCCTTTTTGGCCTGCGACAGACAGCGGAAACTTTGTGGGGTCCAATCGGTTGCCTTGTTCCACCGTTTTGGATGCATTCTGCAGAGGTGCCCTGACTATTCCCACTTAAGTTTTGCGGCCGTACTTCCAGATCCTTGATGCTGGTTTTGGAAAGTAGTTCGGTGTTTCTGATGCGATCAGTCTTACAAACACCTAAGATACTGCTTCTTTACTCGCTGGCAAATTTTGAGCTTAGATTTTTTTTAATAATTATAAAAGAAAAAAATATAATACCAATTAGGTACTAATTTCATCAATAACGTAAATGATACTTACAAAATAATCACCAGTACCCGTACCGACGTCATTGCAGAAACTTTTTGACTGGCATTGTCGAAATCGTAACAGATATATATGTAAATTCGGGCCGATGTATATTGATTGTTTTTGTAACTACCTAATTACAAAGCATGCTTGAACACTTGTGTTGACTTTCTTCTATTTCAAAGAGATGATTTACGTCAATTACTTGTCACAAAGGACTTCTGGTTGGATAATAAATAGTTGCCGAAAAACCATTGGCAAATATTAAATGTTATTTGGTTCATACGATTCGAGGAACTAATTGATAGCATTACAGGTACAGCCAGCAGCAGAGGTAGATAAGCAAGCGAGGTATCCAAACTGTTTTGAAATTGAAATAAGTGTAAGATACTTTAAACAAGAAATGTTGAGTCACAGGTTTAGTAAACTGTCTTTTGACAGTTTATAATTTGTTACAGTTTAAAGGTAATTAGTAAATCTAGGATTAAAATTCGAGTTCAATTAGTTACAATAGTTTAATAATTAATACATTTTTGTATACATCATTGTTGGTAACAAGAACCAAAGAAAGTGAATATCTAAAGGTCAACCACGACACGTTCGTCACACATTGACCACACGTTTTACACACGGCGACTATGCGTTTGCGACTGACGTGTATCACTATCGAGCAACCATTTGCATTGCCCACAAATTCACGCTGCGTTGTCAATTAGTAACCATTGGGAGGATCAATCAGTTGACTAGGTACTCATCGAAAGTGTGAGTAGAGTTGCTGCCGCGTTGGCGTGGAGTGATATAATGTGCGAAGACCTTTAGGCACAAAATATCGAAACAGGTTGTATGGGCATCCGCCCAATTAGCAGTCGACATAGTGCATGCTCTTTGTGCTCTCACAATTCACATTTATTACCATCATATGGGTCTGGATCATAGTCAAAATCTATAGTTCCAGTGCGTATTATTTCTTTATAAACTAGAGCTGATTTTCTTGGGGTTCGAATCCGGTTTGGGTCGCTAAAATCCACTTGGTAGAGTCCGAATTTGAATCTGAAAATAATTAAATCATGTTCAACTAAAAGCATGTTTTAAACAGCTATTTAATTCATTTTATTATTGTCTTCCCTCTTCGTAACTACATATAAAGAGTATAGTAACTAAGTAGTTATATCAAAAATACCAGTGATCCTGAGGATTCTAGTAGGCAGGCCCTGTATTAATAGTACTATTGTATTAATAGTACTAGTGTACTATTTCAGTACAGATGGTGTTTTACCCACTAGTGCGAGAAGTGGTTGTTTTATTGTGAGGTTGACTTTGACTTGTTCGCACTTGTATTGTAGTCAGTACTATTTTTTACAGTTTGCTGATGGTTCTGCTCACTACAGTCGATGCCGTCAGTGAATCATCATTCATCTATTAGATAGAAGATTGAGAAGAAATTGTCTATAGGCAGTAGACAGCGGATCGCCAACGCTGGCCCAGCGTGGCGATTATGCGTCCCCTCGTCCTGATGCGTCGGTGCGTACAGGGTGACACCTGGTTCTTGGAGCAAGAGTGAACGGGGTATTTTATTTTGTTGTATCTTATATCCGTAGCGAAAGTTGCGCAGTGTGACCATTCGTAATACCCAGTTGACTTTTGCTCCACAACCCAGATGTCACCCTGTAGTTAATAGGAGAGACCTACGTCCAACGACTGTATCGTTTGCTATACAATCTTACTCACTTCTCACCACTTGCCCACTCCAAGCCATCCATCAACGACCAAAAGAAATACCCTTGGCAATTTGAACCAGCCTCTTTCGCGTTCAGCAATGCTTCCAAATACGCCTGAAGATAGTGAGCTTTCTTATCATCATTGAGGTCTTCGGCTGCCGTCATGGGGAAACCGTTTTCTGTGACGTAGACCAAGGGATTGTTGTATGTGTCTTTGAGATACATCAGTAAGGAGTAGAGACCTGGTGCATATTCCTGGAAAAGAAAATATTTATTGATCTGAATTTATGATTTGCGCATAATATTTTAACGAAACGGGTCGAAAATTACCTCTGACGGAGACGTGAAGGAGTCATATCGGGGACTGCAGGTCTAAATGTTGGTAAGTACATTAAATAAATACATTGTACTTATTAAAAGTAGAGTACAATTAGTTACAGATCCATCTCAAAAGTAGAAAACTCCGTATCCATCTACTGAAGCAGATCTTTTAAGAATTGAATGTAAGGAGCATGTTGGGTATTCTAAACTAAATCAGCATGCATAGTGAGTAACTTTCTTACGAGCTCTTTGCCATTGTTGCCTGACGAAAGGACTTGACTAACAAACCCCAAAATATAATCCGTAATTATAGTACCATCGCCAACACAGATCATTTACAACTTAATGCGTTTAACAATAATAAGTTCTAACGTTTCCACATCTCAGACTCACGGAAGATTGTATTTACAGGAGAATACTTACCCTCATACGAACAAATGCACTTCGCGGCCACGAAGGATCTTGATAAGTGCCTAATCCAGAGTCATGATCAAATGACGGCTCTTCAAACATCTCTCTCACCGATGCGTTCCTATACACGAATAAAGTATAGTAATGGTTTATGCCAATGAAGTCTGCTGTTCCATTGAGGTAGTCCTTCTGTTCCTCTGTGAAAGGCCGCAGACGGGATCTGCAGAGACCTTGGCTTCGACTTGTGGTGGCTATGCGTTGAACCATCCTGTCTGGGTAGTCTCCATTAAAGATCGGGTCCATGTATTGCCCAATCTGAGAACGAGAAAGTTATTGGTTAATCAGGGATTTGAAGCTCTAAAAGAATATTCCTGGTAGGATTTTTTGTTTGGTTTACAACTTGCTCCGACCGAAACTACTGGTGAGAGTTGAAAAAGATTGTTTTGTGGTTGGTTATTATGATTAATTTCTATATACTCGTGTTTGTGAAAATCAGACGTACGAAGCCCCGTCCACCGACTCAGGGTACTTACGTTAAAAGCCAAATAGTCCTTGACCGCCTCAGAGTCATCCTCAGAATCACTCGCTGCTATGGGCCACTCCGCATCTAGAGCCAAACCCACTTTCCCCCCTTGGATGTTCCTGAATTCAGTATCATAAATATGATAAGCTCTGGCATGAGCTAGAAGCAAATTTCTCCCACAGTCATAGAATCCAATTCCTGCAGATTTCTTGAGTGGAGGATGGATACCCAATTCGTAAGTAAAGGAGCAGTGTATGGACGGTTCGTTGACTGTGATCCAATGCTTGACCTTGTCTCCAAATGCATTAAATACCACTCTGGCGTATTCACCGAATCTATCTGCAGTGGTCTCATTTAACCAGCCACCTTGATCGGCGAAAGAGATTGGCAAATCCCAATGATATAAAGTTACAAAGGGTAGTATATCATTTGCTAGCAGTAACTCGATAAGTCTTCTGTAATAGGCGATTCCGTGAGGGTTTATATACTTAGTTGTGCCATCAGGAAGAATTCTTGACCATGATATGGAAAATCTGTAACTATTTGCTCCTAATTCTGTAAGTATTTTGACATCTTCTTCATAAAGGTGATAGGAGTCCGCAGCAATATCCCCATTTTTTCTATCTAGCACCATGTCTGGGTACTTATGGACATAGTGATCCCAATTAGATTCGCCTTTTCCTACAGAAAAGAACATGCAAATCAAATATAAGAATTGAGATATGGGAAAAGCAAATACGCTTTTTGATACGTCTGTATAATTGCACTTATTATTATGTATCGTTCACACACAGGTTACTATCGCCAAGACAATTGATGACGATTCGTGCTATTTATATGCCGTGTAATAAGGATTACAAATTGTCGGTTAATTCTTATGGTACAGATGTACTTGGTGCGATTGTTTGACGTGACATTGAAGAGTTTGAACACGTGAATTACTCGGTTGCATTGCATAACAAATATATATGGCCGCGTAGCCCAAACATCCTGAACCAAGTTGGGGAGGAAAGTGCGGCGTATACTTGAGAACGAGATCAGCCACCTTTCGCCTCGCAAGATCGAATAGGTCACAAAAACAGTGGAGAGAAAAACTTGTATTGGCGTAATCACTTACTGGGAAAGTGAATAAGTTAAAGAAACCTGTTTCATATTACAGAATAAACAATAAGTAAACGAAATAGAAACCGGGATACTCACGTAAGCAACTCAGTATCGTCTCACGTTTGTTATAATTCAATACGAGAATCGAGATTCAATAAAGAGGTAAGGTGATCGTAATATCAAATAGGTACTTTACCATCGGCGTTCCAGCCTCCTTCTATCTGGTAGGCAGATGTTGACGCCCCAAATAAAAACCCATCGGGAAACTTCTTCAAGCTGGTTTCACCACTCGCACGTGAGATGGCACTATGAAAATAAAGAGAATTTGGGCTTTGATACTACAGATGTAATAACGAGAATATATAAAGAATGGGTGACGAAGGCAGAATCGGACAAATTTAGGAACGTGACGAAAAACGAACTAGACGACCCAAGAGTACTTATACCGAATTAACACGTTCGCCTCCGGTACTGTTCCACTAAGTGCTAAGAGCGCTTGTACACCTGTAAGATTTTACGTAAGTTATAGGGACGGATCTATACTAAGGAATGAGAGCTGGTGAATATCACTATCTCATTCCTTAGTATAACCCCGTCCCTATAACTTACGTAAGAACTTACAGGTGTACGGCTGGCCTAATGCTAATTAATTATGCCTTTGAACTCTTTTACCAGTGACATGCATGTATGACCGAATTGATTTACTCTTATGCCGGCGACACAACAGTTGTGTCAAAAATGTTCGTATTTCTTTGCATCTGGCATAGGAGTAAGAACTTGATTTATGTTAGTGGCATAGGAATAAGGTTAATTTGACCCGTATGCGTGTCTATGACATGGAGTAAGATTTTTTGGTCACAGACGTTGTGTCACCGGCATCGAACGTGTTCATCATCATCAACCTATGTCAGTCCACTGCTGGAGGTTGGCCTCTCCTATTAACTATGCGTGTAGACGCATTAGGAGGTAAATGCCCATAATCGCCACGCTGGGCAAGCGGATTGGCGATCGCAGTAATGTGTCCACTATGAAGACGCTGCTGCCCATCATCAATATTGTAGAATGGTGATACTTAAATCCCTTAGTCGACTCATACGACACCCGCAGGAGGAGCTGGGGTGGTGACAAAATTCTTACTGCCGTCACCACAGGTCGAACGTGTTAATCGTGTAATAATTACATTTATTTACTATTATGGAGTCCAGGGGACTCCTGCGACCTTTACCAGGCCATCAGCCTACCCGCGCAATGACCAGTCATTGTGCCAATAAGTTTATGCAAACGTACGTAATGAGAGGCATTAAAACACGAGTGTGTTTTCATCATAATAGTTCACACGAGTGAACAGGCCTAATTACTTAGTTGCATAAACTAATTTCCATAAATGGATTTCACATTTCATATCGATATTCTTAATATATTGTGGATACTAGAATAGTGAGCCACTTGAGTTTTGACAGCTGAAAGGACTATGCGTCAAAATTGCCTCAAGACCAACAAACATGAGAGTTGGGTCAATAGGTCCTTAAATCTATCTACTTTATTTCATTTTATAGGCACGAAATGGAATTCCATTACAGAACTGAGATATTCGTATATTTGTCAGCAATGGAATTCATCTTGGTGCCCATAGAATGAAATGAAATAGATTTAAAGACCTTTTCAACGATGTAACTCTTAGCTGTTTTGACTTTGGGGCAAAGTTCCATACAAAGTTGGGCATGGTCTTTTAAACTCATTTCTTTACAAAAATTGGTACTATTATGTTAACTATTCATTACAAATTTTACCTACTACAGGCAACAAAGTCTATAGTTAAACTGATTGTAATAATGCTGGTAATTTCCTATTTTTGAACGCATTTTAAGGTGCATTCACACCAAACGAGCATTCGCTATTCTATCCCCCACTCTACGAAATCAACGAATCACGTTTTGTGTAACGATCGAATTTTGTAGACGATCGAGTTGTGTACTCTACAAAATTCGATCGTTATACTTAGAATAGCGAATGCTCGTTTGGTCTGAATGCACCTTAAGAGCACAAATTTAATGATTGTGTGTAGATAAAAGTAGGTACTTACCAGAGTATCCCCAAACTCGAAACAAGCGCCAACATCCTCCCGAATTATCACTCACAATTTACGTTCTTTATCACATAGGTAACAGGTCCCAAGTGTGTATCGACTGATTTGAATACTTTCTAACTATTAATTAGCAATGATAAACAAAATACCTAATTAGTAAAGCATTTCAAATTAGACATGTAAACACAAACGTAGTTGGTTTTGTTTGATAATAATTTAATAATACTGGTAGACTCTATGATTCGAAACGCTAGGCCATTCTAGTACCATGACAAATTGACGAATAAATATTAAGAGATTTCTTACAAACTGATTTATTGCGCCATGTTAACATAGTTCTCCACTAAGCTTTGGGTTCTAATTATTATATTATTTTTGGTTATGTGTGGTTGCATTAGTGCGTACCATACCTTTTAGTTAAGCATAAAATGGATTTATCTGTGAGTTCCTATAATTGGCTTCTTGTTAATACTTTATGTCTAATGTCTTTGTAACAGCTGTTGGATCTCCAAATAAAATAAAATAAAATAAAAAAAATAAAATAATTGATTAACTAAACTTGTTTACAAAATGTTAAAGACAAGAAAAGCAGTCTTAATGTATGTATACCTACCTATTAATGTCTAATTAATGATATTATAACGTCAAGGTGACTAAATATAGGCAGTAGTGAATAATGCTTCGCCATCGGATTTTTGTCCGAACCAACAAAAATATTATGTAAGAGTTATGTTTATACAATATACTTACCAAGCATTAACATTAGCAAACTGACTTATTTGAATATTCAAATACTATTCTTACTGGCAACATAAATATCTGAATTGTATTCTGGCCAATCAGCTTGTCATAGAAAAACCGGCCAAGAGCATGTCGATGTCGGGCCATGCTCAGTGTAGGGTTCCGTAGTTATTCAAAAACAGCTGGACCAAGTATGTTCGAAATTGTTTTATTTTAAAGTATATATATTTCTATAAGCCCACTATTCATAATTTTTTTTTAATATTTTTTGAACCTTCGGATCAAAAGTTAGAGAGGGGGACACAATTTTTTTTCTGGATCGATTATCTCCGAAAATAATCACTTTAGAAAAATAGTTATTTGTTTTACTAGGGAGCAAAGTGATTGTTTAACTCTCGTGCAAATATTGAAACCCGAGCAAGCGAAAGATTCCAGAATTTGAACCACGAGCGCAGCGAGTGGTTCATAAAATGGAATCTTGAGCGATGCGAGGGTTTTAAGGCACGAGAGTTGAACAAAGCTTTGTTGCAGAGTGAAACACAACATTTTTCACCACACTAAAGCGAGGAAACATACGAAATAAAACTCAAACATAACAAATTAGAAGGTATTTATTTGCAAGTCCTCAACTTCCAAAAAATAAACAAATCAACAAATAATAAAACAATAACGTCAAATATTTATCTTGCCGTGGCTTGTAATTTTAAAAGAAAAAAATATTCGGATGCGTTCTGAAATTTGCATAGTGAAAACACTTTCATTTTCCTATTGTTTTTTCTGTCGTATTTTTAGAACTTTTAATTAAAAGCCTTTTACAACAAAATGTGGTATTTATTTAATTTGAATTTTAGCATATTGAGTATAATATTATGAAAGGTTCATGTGTATGAACCTGTTTGAAACTATTGAGTTTTCGAACGTACTGTCTAGTTCAAACGTCAAAAAGCTTATTGCACTCTCAGCGAGGGGCCGCGCCGAGTGTGCCACTAAGAAGGATGGATATATAGTGAGCGTTGTTGCCATGCGAGAAAAATTACCCCATCATTTACCCTATTATATGAAACAATATTAAAATGTAATATCAAATATGTTTATTTAAGTGGAGTTTTAGTTTCTTAGTGTACCTTATTTTATTTAATTTACGAAATAGTATTTTAAACTGTCATAGATACGTGGCGTTTTTCAAGCAAAATATACATCTTTACCGAATATCAATTAAATTGCATTTTAACGTATACCAACCGACAGTAGAATCCAAAAAAAGAATGTAAGCAAATATGGCTGACATTCCATAGCATCTGACGTGTTTGAAACTTATCGTGAAATACGTTCGCAGATATAATTTTAGGTTACGTCTATAAATATCAATATGTTTTACTAAAAATGTATGTGAACTCTTTCAAGTTCGGAATAAAACTACGATTGTGTTTTATTATGGAATAATGCAAGTTATTAGGATTGTTTACATTTTTTTGGATTCTACTGACGAATGGTGTAAACGGTTTGCGGACAGCTCATATTGACTAGCAAAGACGCATTATTTACTTAAAAATAATACATTTATTTTACTTTTAGGTATACACTATCTTCTACCATCCCCGACTCTCAATTTCAACTCGTCAATAATGATATATTTAGTAACTTATCGACATTAAATTAAAATGTATATATATATCATCATCGATTTCATTAGAAGAATGAAAAATTACATGTACCTACTTATCACAAACAACATAGTACATAAACCCTCGATTACCCAAACTAGTTTGGGCAAACTTATTCGGATAATTTAAATAGGATAAGGTAAAATAAAACGACAACGTATGTACAAATAACATTTAATTTACTCATAAATAATTAGAATTCTATGGAAAGAAAACATTTGCAAGTGCACCATCGGGCCAAACCACCATTTATACATTATAATAATTTTACGAACGTGGGCAACTATCATACTGAAATTACCCCAAAATTTTGGGTAATTATACCCTCCTTGCCCTGGCATCCCTCGAACAATAACAAAGTCACTGAATTATTTCCCTTTTCCGAGTTAATTATGGCCAAAATGCTTTCTAATGACTAGTATTTTTATCAGTTTACATTTTAAAATGGATTGCTAACAGTTTCATTTAGAATTAGACTGAAAAACACTATATTTACCTGCGAAAGGTTATGTCAGCAATTTTTCGCTCGTTTCTACTTTTACAGCCTAGTACTTCGCATCGCACCATATCTAGAAGATAAACACAGATGAAATTGTTCAAAATAAGCCTTGGGATAAGTTGTTTGTGTCCACTTTCACATTGAAAACATTTAATTTCACTCCCACCAGACGTATGTGACGTATTCAACGCATTTGTCTGACACGTAGATGCTAAGTGCCACACAAAAAATAGTGGCACAGTGATAAGGACGGACGATTATCGTTCCTTTTCACTTCCACTAGTTAAAAGTTTAATAAGACCATCCCTTTCGTTCTTGCTATTATTATTACGTTGTCAAATCCATATTAATCCTACATTCATGACTCTCAGGCCGTATACGTTATTGCTTTAGTCTATCCAGAAGATTAAAAAAAAATACTTTAACCTCTAGAGATTAAAACACAGTTTTGCGCTCTGAAATGGAAGGACAAACAGCGTGTTTACGAGCAGTGTGGTGAAAAAGTATTTTTTATGACCCTTATTCTTTTTAAGAGCCCTATTCAATGATACCCCTTACTATAGTATTATAGCAAATAAAAAAAAATCATCCCCACTTCACCAGTTGAGGAGGTACCCGAAAAAAAAATATTTATCTAGTTTTTATTGTACCACTTTGTTGGCATGATTAATATGACTGAGCTATGCTGCGAACAGACGGACAGAATGGTAAAAAAAAACGGAGTAATTTAATTAGAAATATTTCTTTACAATATGATTTTCTTTAATATGATTAGAGCATTACTAACTTTGTATAATCAGAAATGGTTCGACTTTAAGGATAGGTACTAATAGGTTATAATAAATTAATAAACGCCCAAAATTTTATATTTTATTTTATATATTCATTTAACCCTATTAACCCCCTTATTCATAAGCTTACAATACTTATACTACTATTACTATATACTTAAAATAGATATCTAAGTATATGTTTTGTACTAAGTACAAATCTACCAAATATATGATATTTCAAAGTACTTGAAGCATAAGAATAAACGGCATTAGTCTATAGTTCTTGTTTTTATAATTTTCTTGTATACATATGCGGATTTTCTCGGTGTTCTGGTTTTGTTCGGATCCCTGAAGTCTACTTCGTAAAGGCCGTATCTTACCCTGTAAGAAGAAGAGATGGTTATCCTTCAAAATATAGGTAGACCTTGGAGAAGTTGGACATCTGCATAAACGTTTAAGTTATTCGTTATACAAGGTTTGAAAGTTGCGCGGGTAAAGCGAATATGATATTGAAACACAAGCACACACCCATCACATCACACACATCATCAGATGCGTATAGACGCATTAGGAGGAAAATGCCTATAATCGCCACGTTGGGCAAGCGGATTGGCGATCGCAGTAATGTGCCCACTATGATGACGCTACTGCCCATCATCAATCTTTTATCAAATAATAGTCAGTGACACTTCAATCCATTAGTCGACTCGTACGACACCCGCAGGAGGAGTTGGGGTGGTGACAAATGTATTCTTACTGCCGTCACCACACGGCCGAAACACGGAAACACGAGCAAGTGAAAGAATACTCTAGTTCTTTGAACCATAAGCGAAGCTAGTAATTCTATAATAATATAATCCTGAGCGTAGCGAGTGTTTCAACACCGAGAAGTAAAATATCTTTGCACCTGTGTGTAATAAATAACTTTTTTCCTCACTATTGCCAGAAAACACAAAAAAAGTAATTAATACTTATTTCAGACTCGGTGAAATGTTGACATTTCTGCCTTTTGTAATTGCGTTTTGACTAGAGAACATTAACATCATTCACTAAAACAAAGGTTACTTATGGAATTTTCGGGTAATAGTATGACTAACTTTAGTAACACAATTGACACGATTGTGATATTTGTTTTAACTAAGGTAAAATGTATTATTTTTTTTAAATAGACCCGTAGGAATACGTGATACCTACTCGTACAACAAAATAAAAAAAAATATTTATTTCAGATCATCCGAGTCGTTTCTGGTGCAAAAGCTCTCTATTGTCATACAACGCGGCAACGCTGCTAGCGTTATGGGCACTTTTGCACCAGGAATGACATGAGGGGTAGGGGGGAACGATTAAAATGTATTTTTATTTTTTATTTAATTGTGTGTTTTTGTGTAGTACCGATGTAACATCTTTATGAATAAAATATTTGACATTTCAGATCATTAATTAGTACCTATGTACTCGTAATCACTAACATATTAGTAACCATTAGTAACCATTTTTAGTTAGTAACCATTTTAATTATTAACTAAAAATGGTTACTAATATGTTAGTGATTACATAGTTATTAACCCGGCGGGAGTGTGGCAGGGTATCTCATACCCTGCGTTTGACTTACGTCAATATATATAGAGTTTATTTTTGTTTAACTTTTTTTCACCACACTCTCGCCGGGTTAAGTTAAAATGGTTACTAACAAACTATGGATCAATGATTTAAAATACCTAAATTTTTTATTTATTTATTAGATACTATTGTACGAGTATAACATATTTATACGGGTAATAATAAGGTATACCCTTAAAAAAGAATACTGATAACTTACTGGTACCCAGCAGTCCATTCGAAATTGTCCTTAAGGCTCCACACAAAATATCCTTTTACATCCACTCCGTCGTAAATCGCCTGAAGCGTAGCTTTCAAGTAATTCTTAATATAGTTAACTCGTTTATCGTCTTCGAGTCCTGTTTCGGATCCGTACCCATTTTCGGTTATATAAATTGGGATATTATATTTCTTTTGGATATAAACAAGCACGCTGTACATGCCTGCAGATTCGCCCTGTAATGTTTTTAAATTGAAATTTTATTTATTAGACACACCAAAAAGACAACATTTAATACTGTACAAACAATAATATCAAAGATCAGACAGGTATTAAGATAGAATGTTACCCAAAACAAGTGTGTTCAGCATGATTAAAAAGAGAGAATGAAAACATCCCTAAACAAAAGTAACTTAAATTTAAAATGCTACCTATAAATTTTAAATTAGATTAACTTTTGTCTCTTTTATTTACACGGGAGTGCGTATCTTTTGTTCGTGTTTATGGTACTGGTCTCACCGCGAGCTACAAAACTATGCACTTTTGGCTATAAACACGAGCAAAAGATACGCACTCCCGTGTAAATAAAAGAGACACGGCGATACTCGCCCGGCGGTGATAGCTGATAGCTGGGCGAGTATCGCCGTGTCTCTTTTATTTACACGGGAGTGCGTATCTTTTGTTCGTGTTCATAGCCGATAGTTCATAGCTTAGTAGCTCGCGGTGAGACCAGTGCCTATAGCTGATAGTTGGACGACGCAAGGCACTGGTCCAGGTCCAGTGCAGTGCAGTGCGTTGCGTGTGGTGGTGAGACCAGTGCTTTATTGCCGGAGTAAAAGCCGAGGCACACCGAATGACTGCTGCACGCGCGTTGTAGCGTATGTAAACATCATAGTACCTATATAGCACACCGCTGGTCACGCGACGTGCACGTCACCGCAAGCGGTGTGCTATCTAATATGACATTAACCTAAGCTAAGCTACAACGCGCAACGCACGCGCGCGTCACGCACCTTTTTTCCGTAAACTTAATGTTTCTTGCAGGGATCGGATACCGGTTTTTTCTCTATACAAAAGAACGGTTCGAATTCCGTTCTTTTTCGTTCTTCGGTATATTTATTTTATATTAACGGAGTAATTAAAAAATATACGATGTTAATAATTACATAAATGTTGAAAACTATGCCGTGTGGTGACGGCAGTAAGAATACATTTGTCACCACCCCAACTCCTCCTGCGGGTGTCGTAAGAGTGGACTAAGGAATTTAAGTGTCATTTACCATTATTTGATAAAAGATTGATGATGGGCAGCAGCGTCATCAATTCATCATAGTGGACACATTACTGCGATCGCCAATCCGCTTGCCCAGCGTGGCGATTATGGGCATTTACCTCCTAATGCGTCTATACGCATAGTTAATAGGAGAGACCTACATCCAGCAGTGGACTATCATAGGCTGATGATGGTTGAAAACTAGGTATATAAAAAGTGTAAAACATTTAAAAAGATTTAGCTATTTCGAGGTTTTTCTAAAAAACCGGTTTCGATCCCTGGTTTCTTGAATAGGTTCACATTAATGTTTGAAGTGATGTACAAGGATCGGACAAACGCCCGTCATTTCGAAAAAATAACCCTGTTCCGTACAGTAGAGACTTCCTTATCTTATGATGTTAACATATTTTATTTTATATGATATTTTTTTAATAACACTATAACAATGTATTTATTTAGGAGATCCCAACTCCTTCTTTCTTATACGTACCCTGATTGTGAATTAATAACAAATAAGCGACTTAGAATTTAAAATATTTAATTTTAATCTCTAATTTAGTGTATATCTTATTTGGTTACCGCGATAGTTATTCATGAATAAAACGATTTAAACAAATTACATCGCGTATATTAATAGCGTTGTAACAACATTTCGAACAGTCATGGTGTGCACAAGTATTCTAAAAAAGAGTTGCGATCGTCCCAAACAGATACTTTGTGTTCGTGTTATAAAAAAATATCTGAGATAAATAAATAAATATCTTAAATTAAAATATGTTAACATCTCAAGATAAGGAAGTCTCTACCATACGGAACAGGATTATGTTTTCAAAATGACGGGCGTTTATCCGATCCTTGGTGATCTAGGTAGGTACAGGTACAACCCATTTAAAAATATTACTTACAAAGAGTGAATTCTGTGCAGTAGGTAAGTTACCATCAGGCACTTTAATGCTTATACCAGCATCGTTCTCCAAAGTCGGCGTCGAAAATATATCGATTTCGCTGTCATTTCTGTATATTTTTGCAGTGCTGTAATGGTTGAGGCCTAGAAAGTCCGCAGAACCTCTAATGAGGTCCACTTCTTTAGGGGTCAGAGGCTTAAGCCTTGAGTGAGGCAAGCCTTTTTTCGCGCTTTTTGCTGCTACTCTGGATATCACTTTGTCGGGATAGTTTCCTTTTTTTGAAAATATTGGATGCGCTATTAGATCAAACTGAAATATGAGTACGACATAAATTATTTAAGTCAGACATTTGGGATTTGTTATTGCGACATCGTGTTAAAAATGTCACGCCACCTTGACTTGTAATTTCTCTTCCCCTTAAAGTGTAATTTCGTAACTAATAAAATATTTTAAAAATAAAAATAAAACCGCCTTCAAAAATTCGCCCGAACTAAGAAGTTAAAAATAATTTTGGTTCCTACTTCTTAGGATTTCCTACCCAAACCTTTAAACCTTTTACCCTATTCATTGAAATAAAACATTATGGCTAGGTACCCTACGGTTTTCTTAGAAGTCGGTGCCAAGCCGAATACATATACACAATTTCTTATTTACCGCCCTTAATACACAATGTACTATAAAGAATCACTAACCGCTAACCGACATGTCATAACTACTAAGCAAACACTTGAATAGATCTCGAAAATGTATGATCCTCCAACCCCTAATCGTTAAGGAGTTATTCCTTTCATCATCAGCTCACCAACATGAGACTATGACCACCTAAAGGCAAATACTCGAATAGCCTCCAAACTATATGAAATATGTTATATTTAAAGAATTATCCCCCAACTCCTAATCTCCAAGGAGTTGTACCTTACATCATCAGCTCACCAACATGAAAGGATGACCACCTAAAGGCAAATACTCAAATAGCTTCCAAAATACACGAAATATGTTATACTTAAAGAATTATCCCCCAACTCCTAATTGCTAAAGAGTTGTACCTTCCATCATCAGATCACCAACTTAAGATGTTCATGACTAGATGCAAATACTTGATTAGTCTTCGAAAATAAATGAAAAATGTCATGTGTGCCTACAACATTTGAAGAGTTCCCTCGATTTCTCCAGGATCCCATCATCAGATCTGGATTCGGTGACAATGGGACCAACTAGAAGGTATACCCTTTCAAACAAAAAAAGAATATTTCAAATCGGTCCACGCGTCTTCGAGTAATCGGGGAACATACATAAAAAAAAAAACCCTCCTCCTTTTTGAAGTCGGTTAAAAACAAGACTCAACTCAATTAAAGAGGCATATTTTTTGTCATGTCCAGAAAAAAACTTTTTTTCTACATTTTCGAATGTCAACGGATCCACGGAAAGAACATGTCTATTCAATTCAAATTACAGAAGGAAAAAACACCTTACTTTTAACAAAATAAGGAGTGAATTTGCCCTGATTTTTTTAAGCACTGGACTTGTTTTTTCCGTGGACCCTTCATATACTAACATACCTCCTTCAAACAATATCATAATTATTTTACGCGTTATATTTGTCGAATCTACGTCTACTTGTACAAATAGGTACTTACTTAGCAACCTAAACAGTTCATCGCTTCAGGTAGTTTGCTTCAATTACAGTTGAGGTCATAAATATTTACACATTTCTGAACCTTCGCATAGGACGTGCAAACCGGTTTTTATTTGTATGAGATTACGATGAATAACCGGTTATTAACCGGTTTTCATACTTTCCAAAACCGGTTTGCATATACCTTCGTATACCTACACGTTTTTTGATATTTATGAACTCGACCGTACCTAAAGTCCATTGATCCTTAGTTGTCTTATCTAGTAAACAACTTTCTAACCTAAAAGTACGTTTTCTGTTGTAAATTGATGTTTCATTGATTGAAAATTAAGCAATTTACTAATCACTACGGACAGACTACACAAATACGGACTCAGGTATTTTGATATAGGCAAATATGGAAGTTTACAACAGAAAACGTGTACTTTCAGGTTAGAAAGTAGTTTACTAGATAAGACAACTAAGGATGAATGGACCGTACGCACTTACAGTGAATAAAACAAAATCTTTAGAAGCTTCTGAGTCCTCCTTTGACTCCGTAGCCGGTTCAGCCCATTCTGAACTGATCGATAAACCAATCTTGCCTTTCTGCGCACTTTTAAATTTCTTCTCATACAGTCTGTACGCTTTAGCACTAGCCAGAATCATATTTCTTGCACATTCATACACACCAACTCCAGGCCTCTTCAATCGTGGAGGATGAATTCCTTGTTCATACGATAACATACAATGGACATACGGCTCATTTACTGTAAGCCAGTATTTTACTTTGTCTCCAAAGTTTTCGAATAAAATTTCAGCGTAGTTCACAAACCAATCAACTATCTTTTCGTTTAACCAACCGCCCTCTACGCTCAATTTTTGTGGAAGATCAAAATGGTACATGGTCACGAATGGTTCTATTCCATTTTTTAATAATTCGTCTATAAGGTTATGGTAATATTCTAAGCCTGCTTTATTTATTCCTATTTTGCCGTTAGGTAAGATTCGTGTCCAGGCAATTGAGAATCTGTAATATTGTACGCCTAGGTCTTTGAGCATGGCAACGTCTCTTTTATATAAATAATAGGATTTAGATGCTAGGTCTCCATTGGACCTGTCTATGACAGATGGCGCGTCAGCGTGAACCATGTTGTCCCACATTGATTCGCCTTTACCTAGAAGCGTCAGATTCGAGTTAATTAAGTATAAAAAAATAAACAAAAAAAAAATCCATAGGTAGGTGCTTAGTTACGAGTTGAACTTGAACAACACAAAATTTAAATATTAAGATTCCAGTTGGCTACAACCAAATATCATAATACCATATTCCCAAAACGTCCCAATCCCAAAACATATAGTCTCATAATGTCTAAAACTTTGTTATTATTATTATTAAGCTAATATATTTCGGATATTAGATATAATATGCCAATGTCATTTCTATTTACTGTAAATAAGTAGGTATTTTTGTAATTCTAGTCATTTTACTATTAATCTGTTTAAACATTGCGAGATTCTAAGAACATGGTTTTATGAAATTTGGTTATTGCGAACCGGAATTAATATAAAAGACAAAAATAACTCCTTAATAACTTAAATATCATACCGTCAGCATTCCAAGCACCTTCGACCTGATAAGCAGCAGAACCAGCCCCGAAACAAAAATATTCCGGAAACTTTACAGCTTTATTTGAATCCACGCCTGGTATGTAAACCAACAGAGCACAACTAAAAAAATATTAAAAGTTAAGCTAGTTAAATGTTGTTGTACAGTCGACGATATAGAGAGATAGGTTTGTTTTCAAAAATACTTGATGAATATACATGATCATGAAATATACCTAGAAGTCGCGGTGGCAATAAGGTCGATTAACTATAGTTGGAAATTTCTAAGGATTAACTTATGACACTTTAGAAATGACTATAGGAATAACGGTTAGCCTTATACTCATATTAATAAGGTTTAATCTATAACTGTCAAAAGTTAATTCTTAGAAATTTCCAACTAAAGGGACTCCCTCTCTTCCTCTTTAAATTCATTGCACACTTTGAGGATTTAGTATGGGGAGACGGTATCGCTATAACTTTCCTAACAAAACATTCTGCCAATTTCCGAGGGGGACGAGGTAGCACACATGTAAACGATCTAACTACAAATGCATTTCTTCTTCTCGTTACTGCTCACGCACACTTAAACAATACCACAACACTAAGTTAAATTATCACACTAATACAGTAAAATTTCTATGCGGACACAATTTCAAACTATCGACGTAGGTGTAATCGAACCGATTAATATGGCTTTCAAGTGTCTGAAGATTATCGTATCGATATATTTTTCTAAACGTCATAGATTGGCGTGCACCTTGGTACTATATATTGTTGTTTTGAGTATTTAAATAAAAGTAAACAGACAATTAGTAACAGTTATTAATTAATCAACCAATTTTAATACAAAACCGCCTGAATGTCTTGCCATTAACCTACTTCAATTGATTATGTTTTCGTTTATCGCGATCTTTGACTACGAAGGCTGTAACGCCTGTAACTGTAAGGAAAGTCTCGGTCAATCACGTGCATTTCGAAATCCGTAAATCAATTATAATATTTAATAAATAATATTAATTAGCGGTTGTGAAAGAAAACAATGTATGTCCATACGAGTGTACATATGAGTATTATTTATTTTGTTGTAGTAAGAAAGTTTTAGTTAGCTGGGGTAAAACTCACTGAGGCTTAATTGTGAATACTAGTAAGGATACAATTTGAATACAAGTGCGTAGGTACAAGTTGCGTAGGTGCGTATACATACAAGTTTTTGCAATAAGGCCGGTGATATTGATATTCCTTAGTGATATTTTAGTAAGTACCTAAATACAATTTATACGAGTAATAATTATAGGTCCAACTAGCGTTAAGTAGCACTTGTAAAAATGAAGTTATTGAATTCGATAAGACTGTGTTTTTATTTACTTACTGTGAGAACACTAATATACGTAAACACAAGTGTCCGTATCTCGACATTTTATACCTACTCTTGACATTGTGTCATAAAGAGTAACGTTCACATCACTATGTATTTTCGCGCGTAATACGTATTCCAAATAAGCGCAATAAATATTCAACCTTATTGGCTCACATATAAGCTTAACATTAGACCAAGGCAGAGTCTTCTGTCTTACTTGATTCACTAAGTCTGATATTTCCTACAAAATTTAAAGATGGGTAGACCTTATTAACCTTAAATACGAGAATACAATAAATGTCAAACTTTCTCCATCAGTCAAAAATGAAAATACGAATTGTGTGCGATATTTTTGAAACCGATTTTGCTATCGATTCGCTGGTACTTGATTTTCTTGAACAATTTTATGTAATAAAATGTTGTAATATAAACAAATAAAGGCAAGATATGAAATGGTATCGCATATTTTGTATACATGATGTATTTTAACGAGTTTTGAATCCATACATAGCACATACAGGCATTTTGACGGAGCTTGTTACGGGTACATAACGATTACAAGACTGCGAAGAATCGATTAATGAAATAGTTTTTATAAACAGGTTTGGTCAAAGTACAAATTCTTGGCCAAAGTCTTTGGCAGAGGGGAAACGATATGAAGCCGACTCCATTACTAAATCCTCAAAGATTGCACAGTATTCACATACTCAATAATACTCATTTCAAAATGACATTTCATATTAAGTAGCTGATATTTTCGATGGATAAAATAAAATAACTAAAATGCTAATTACTACCCGGCAACGTTACCTAAGTATGTAGTTTTTTGGAATTGTAAAATTAAAATAAAATCCACTTTTTTTTCATGCAAAGTAAGCTTAATTCTTGACTGTTTAACAACTAAGCCTGATTCAGATTACTTTATCTCGAAGTCATAACATATCTTATTCCGTCATAAGAAATAATAAAACTTACCACACGGACGCAAAAACTGAGAAACTGTTTACACTCATTTTGTGGCTACTTTTTCCATTAAATATTTTATAAAAAAATATCTTAAATAGTAGCGTCAAAGTTCTATGAACAATATTCTATTGAAATATGGTGTACCTATATCTACTCATGGTGTTCCTGCTTTAATATAACAAATGTACATGTTATAAAAAAAAAACATGTCACTTATCATACACTGGGTATACGAATGTCACGAATATCGTGAGTCACGAGATCGTGTTTTTTTAATAAATTATTATAAGGGTTCTGCAAACGGTACGTAAGGATGATAATATAACATTGTCTAGTAAGCCAAGTTACTTACATTAGAATTAATAATTATTTTTTATGTTTCGTCGGTTGACAACCAAAACTCACTAAGTAACAAGTACTGACTTGAAATAGAGATCGTATCTAAGTTCTGATTCAATACTGACATAAGAGGTTGCTAAGAGTAGTGACAGTTTTTATAGGGAGTTTTGATTGTCAGCCGACGATTTTATTTTTACTACCTATTTAAATGAAAATGCAATCAAAATATGTTCACAATACGTTTATTTCGTGTACACATTCAGTATTTTTATAACTGTAGGAAAAGAAACAAATTAATCGTGTGTCTGAAATTTTTAAACATTTCTTATTTGATATTTGACAGATTATGTTCATAATTTAGCCATAATATGTTTAACACAACGTTAACTGGTCAGAATAATCGTAAAAAAAGTTTGATAATTCACATTCACTGCCAGATCAAAAACCTAGGTTATCGCTGCATGCCGACCTGTTGTAAAATGTACGCTACTTCAATTCCAAGAACGCTACTAAGGAGTCCTCGATAACTTTATTCACACGCCACACGACTCCCCAGGGGAGTTATTCACATAATTGTATACGCCGGCTGTCATGGAGGAATAGCCTTTGTTTTTGTCCTGGCACTGCAAATAGTATAGTGATAAACTCCCCCACGGAGTCGGCGGCATGTGAACAAAATTACCGATAACTCCCCAGTGGCGCTCTTGGCATTGAATGTGTTTTAATTCTCAAGGAATAATTCGACATTCCAAATAGCATACGATTATTGATTACCTACCTATTTCATGTCGTCACTCCTTAGGTACAATCGACAACACACCTGTGAACACAGGCAAAGTGCCAAAAATATGTAAACAGAACTTTATTGCTTGGACATAAAGGTGTATACATATTTCTGGCACTTTGTCTGTATCCACAGCTGTGTTGTCGATTGTACCACACAACACGCCTCTATCGTTATGGCAATAAATGCTCAGATATTTATGAACACTCCGGACGCTACGATATATCTGATGGCGACTGTACGTGCGTATCAAACAAGGATGGACTATGCAAAATGCAAATCGGTTTCGTTTTCATGGAAAAACCGGTTTTGTTTTTATGGAAAACCGGTTATGTTTTTATAGAAAACCGGTTTGTTTTCGTCGTAGATTACTTATTAAACGAAAATTCATACAAATGAAAACTGTTTTTTTTATCCTGTGTATCAGTTTATAAGGCTAAATTGCGATATACATTGTTTCACTTAGGAAGGATACTTTATAACTAGGGGTCGGAACTATGGGTGCAAAACTTCAACAAAACTTCTCAAGTGGACTTGACATAGCACATCATACATCCGCAAAATATACATATCTACACACTCACACATTGTAAGTTGAAGATTCCGAGATAGGGAATAAAATTGGATACAGATTTTTCAATAATATTCATATTTTTCTTGGCTAAAGTGATCCCATATGTCAATTTTAAAGTTTTGCACCCATAGTTCCGACCACTATTTATAACGGAGACATTTTACGATAATGTAGACATTTTCGTGACCCGTAGAAAGAAAAACTGTAATTGTAAAAATGGTCCATGACTGGAACACTGCTATATTTTAATTTTTAACTAATAATTGCACTAAAAACTTTTTGTCAATAACTGTGAAATAAAACATTTCTTTGTTAAATATGTGACAATTACAAAAAAAGTGATACAATTACGTATTTATATTTTTGGTGATAAATAAGAAACATAAATTTTTAACATTTTTCAAATAGAACTTCGTTGCTCTGCCATTTCACAGAAATTCAGAAGATCTATAAAAAATAGAACTTTCAAATTTAAAACAAGAGTACTTATTATAATAGTCCATAATATAATACAAATAATTTTGTATCCATCTAAAAGTTTAAGACACATTTATCTAATATTAAAACATTAATTTAATCATCCTCGTATCATTCGATCTATTACAATAAAAATTCAAAAATGTTTTACTTCTTAACTACATTATTCACAGGTACTTAGAGAATAACTTTTAATATTATAAACATAGTTTAGAATATAATATTAATTGCCATCCTTATACTATAGGAAGGTATAAAGTGTAATTGTCTATTTCACAACGACTGAATTATATCATGCAGGCTAAGCTTGCAAGGAAATTGTGTTTAGTCTTTTTCACATGAATGTGGAGCAAGAAAGACAGCACATGCGATCGCATATCTATTTAATATTTATTATTGTGGCAAACGATTTTATATATTTACGCAAGTAGATTTTACATCCTTTGTTTTTCGGAGTTAAGAGATGCAATTACTTAATATATTGCCACTACAGGGCACGAACAGATTGAACGATAATGTTTACAGGAAATTGTATGTGTGTATATCATTGTTCAAAATGTTCCAAACATCCTTATTAACTTTGGGAATATTGGAACCGCGGGGCTTCTTAGCTAGATGTATTGTAGGTACACTAATAAGAGTAACAAGTAATAGCATCTAAAAACGTCATCACATTTAGTGATATCATGGCAGTCAACGTACGGTAGGTATATATTAAATGGTTCTAGTCTATGAAGGATCAAATTTATCTATATTATCCACAGTAATTTCATAAAAAATAGATATATTGCACACGATAGCTTCATAAGCAAATGGACGTAAACAACGTTTCGTAAATGCGTGGAAACGAAACTCATCGACTAGCATCATAATACTTCAGCTTCAAACAAATATTAAAACGTCAACAGCAATAAATTAATGTCTTATTGAAAAATAATTGATCGAAGTCACAATAATTATTTTCGTAAAAATCTCTTAAAATCTATTAGTAAATATTTTATTCTAAAACATCCGATAACCTCACGGTATCAGGCCAAGATACGATTATTCTATTTTAAAAGTTTACAAGTTGCAAACTTGTGCGCTATTTTCATTTTTTTGTACAAAAACTTTTTTTTTAACTTATAGTTCAAAATAGGAACCTTAAGAAACGGATTTCGATACGTCTTAGAATGTTATTTGTGTGCACTTATTGCTCTGAAAACCACATTACAACATCTGGTTATTTTTATCATCAGGCCCCGAACTTTGAAATTCATAAATTTCGAGAATTTGTCTCTGTCACTCTAATGCTATCTTCATTGAAGTGACAGAGACTAATCGTCGAAATTTGCGGATTTTAAAGTTCGGGGTAGGGCCGTTGGTTCCAAAAAAGTGGTAATGATACTGCTTAGATCCAAAAAAGTCCCGAGAACAACTATTTTCGCACAAAAAATTGAAAAGTTGTTTGTAGAACAAGTTTATTTACAATACCAAGATGTCTAATTTTAGATTGCTACGTTTGACACAACCTACAGTATGAAGTTTTAAAATAGAATCTCGCGAAGTAATGCTAGATCACAGTCTATGTAAATAATACATCAATTAGATAAACATTTACCTATTCGATTTACACGAAACACGAACACCAAAATGGTGTTACTACACTAATCTTCTTCTAAGGCATTCATTAGAAAGTTGCCGAAGTTAGAGGGACAACTGAAGGAAATATACCATAATATAGTCAAGCCAACCAATCTTGTTACTAAAAAGGAGGGAAAACAGAAAAAATACATTTTCTTAAAGGGCAATAGCGCCATCATTTTTTTCCTTTCGACTTAGCCAACTTTTCTTCTGACGGATAATAAACTCTCAAGGCTATAAGTAAAATATTTAAAGCGTAATTGAAAGCTAGTTAGATTAAAGAGATAATAATCTATCTACTATTTTTTTCACAAAAGATAATAATTGCCTAATAAACCAATACTTTTACCTATTTGATTGAAAATGGTAAAAATCATAAAAGCTAAAGTATATTTGGTACGTGCTGAATCATGGTAACTCAAATAATTCTTCAAATTAAAGCTATAAACTACATAATTAAAATAACTCACAATCTCAAGAATGTATCACTTGAAATAGCTCAAAGTTTTGTAACAGTTTAAAAAGTTTAGTGAATTTAAAAGTTATCATGAATTTCAATTTTTATTATTCATTAACTTTCGTGGATCAATTATTATTCATGATTTTTAAAATGTCTGGATATCTGGTAGGTGAAAGTACCTACCCCACAGGCCCAATTTCAAATGATCTAATAACTTTGAATCGATAATTTATTTCGTTTAAAATCCAAACCCATATTTTACAGTCTATATTCCTCGATAAGATATTACCTACTGGAATCAATTCGTGGTCTTCGCCTTTGAAACTATAAAGAACGGTTTCACAGTGGCTTTCCGTAAAGGTAGCAAACACATGATAAAATCGTTATGATCAAGCTCGACTTCAAAAATAAACTCTTTTTATCAACAAAGGTAATCGGTAATCACAATTGCACATTTTTTTATGAATTGGAATAGTTGCAAACGTAGCGTTTTCCTAAAGAACACTAATAGTAGAAATGTACAGAATTGCAGCTATATAATCGACATTCTTTTAACTGGAGCTGTGTACGGTTCAGTCGATCGATTTGGACGGCTTCACCCGATCCGGTTTGTCGGTGCTGCTTTGGCTCCTGTTGACAAGATATGAAATAATTATGTTTACTTCCTACTAGAAATTGTATGGTAGAAAAGACAAGGAAAAAATGTAACACACGGGAACAAATACCCATTGTAATTATGCGTTCCTGAGCAAGTCTCGAAACGGTTAAAATTGCGATTTCTCTGTGAGCTCGGTAGGTATTATAACAACGCGAATATTATTAATTAGTAGGGCAATTCCATGCAAGAGTGTAATGAAAGTGACCAATTTCTCGAATGTTTATTTATTTATTGTGCAAATTTTACTGTTATTATGTCTAGTCATCAAAATAATACTTATTCAGATATAGTCTAACAGTTACACTTGGATCATAAGTAAATAAACAGACTATCAAATGGTCACTTTCATGTCAGCCTCCGTAGCCTAGTTGGTAGTGACCCTGCCTACGAAGCTGGAGGTTCCGGGTTCGAATCCCGGCGTTTCTTTGTGTATTTATTTATCACAAATGTTTGTTCCTTGGTCATGGCTGTCTATGTATTTAAGTATCTATCTATTATATATATCGTCGCCTGGTACCCACATCACAAGCCTTAATTGAGCTTACCGTGGGACTAGGTCGATTTGTGTAAGATGTCCCAAGATATTTATTATTATTATTTATTTATTTATTACAGTTACATAGATTTACCCATTAACTGGTAGGAACTAACCGGTTTATATTGCTCTAAATCGGTTAGAGCTTACAAGAGACTCACCAGTTAAAACTTAAACGTCACAACATATGGCACAGCCTGCCTTTATGTTTAGTCTTGCTTGTCGACTGCTCCGGCTCTTCCGGCACAGGCTGGCTCTCCGGCCGCTTTATGCTTGACTTCTCCTCCCTGTTGAAGCTGGCTGCCGCGTACATTGATCTGCAAGAGACTTTGGTTTCACTTTGATTTTACAACTGTTTGAGGTTAATAAATAACGAAAAATAATTAAATTTATTAAAAAAACAATCGATTTTTAAATCTAGCGTTTCTTTTGTGTAGGTACAGTTGTGTAGTTCTTGACAATTTTTTTTTATGGAAAGTATTCTCGAGCTAGGGATAGGAACCGGAAAACCTCCAAATACCCCCTTATTTTTTAAAACTTTTTATGTAGTAGGTACTCAATACTTTATGTAGGTATCTAAATAACAATACCGTATTTTTAAATTACTCCATTAACAAAGAATTTATATAGATACCGAAGAACGAAAAAAGAATCGTTCTTTTGTACGGAGAACGTACCGGTATCTGATCCCTTTTTCGAGCGTCATCTTTTGCCATACAAAGAAAATACCGTTCTTGGGAATGGTACAGTACTGTCAGTGTTTATCAGTCTCTTCAAGTATTCTATGGACATGTAGTTAAATGCAGTATTTCAGCATTAAATACGAAACCAACAGCTTTTTAACACTAACCTAGTAAGTTTGCTCCTTGCAGACCTAGAGGTGAAATTCCCACTTTTCCCCCTCCTAAGAGAATGGAAAGGGGTCTTGATAGGCTTCGCTATAGCCATGGAAGTATCGGCTGCCGTTTTGGCGCAGTTTAGTGTAGTAACCGTAAATTCCACGTCCTTGATTGGTTCGCTGGATGCTGCAATAGAAACATATAGAAAATTATTAAGATAAAAGTGTTAGTTTGCAGTGCAGTCACAGACATGTTAATATACTTGCATTCTGCAGGATATGACTTTCATTAAAAACATCAGTAAAGGCACCTATTTTAATTAGTGTGAGTTGCAACTTTATGCAATTTGCGCAAAAATATGATTAAAAATCGGTTCACGATTCTCGGAGATTGGGTAACATACATACAACAAAAAAAAAATCAGGCTAATTGAGAACCTCCTCCTTTTTTTGAAGTCTGTTAAAAACAAATTAACTTTAGGAACCCACCAGTAAACTCCTCAATAGGTTTATCAATGGTATCATGATCAATCCACGTGAGTCCCATCTCCACCTTCTCCGCCAGGTCCTGCCAGCGGTTCCTGTTGTCCAGGGTGCCGGTGTACAGCGGCTGGATCCAGGGAAATGTGTCTGAGAGCACCTTGTATAGGGGCAGGCAGATCATGTCGATGAAGCCTACTTGCATTTGAGGTAGCTCGTCTTTCTTTTCTCTGAGAAAAAAAATGGCCTTGGCTATAGGTAGATTGTGTAGTCCGGTATTATTGGAAAATGAGCATGTTAGTTTAAAAGGTATGGTTTTACCAACGAGAGTCTGTTAGAAGCCGAGCTTGTAATCCACTTATCAACTGTGGTGTGTACAATGTTTTTTATCAAAACGAGTAAGAATTAAGTTTAAAGACTAAATAATATTAATTAAGGTACTAACATTTCTATGACTCCCTACGAAAATTCACTTTGTTATAACTCTTAGAACGCATCTACGAACAAATAAAACATGGAAGCCGTACGCCAAAGTTTTGATTGGCTATATTCTATAAACGTTGGTCAAAGATGTTGCGCCGAAATATGCGCGGCATTAAGAAAAACGCTATGTCCTGCCCATCTTGACCCAATTGAACAATTGGTTTTGGGGGCATTTTTGAGCTGGCGTTAGACGTCCATGTTATACAGTGTGTAAGTCTAATACGGGCGATCAATTAAACCAGGCATGGGATTCACTAGTGTAATCATGGATTACAAGGTTTTTTTAAAGTTACTCTTAATTAGGACCCCACAGATTTTTTTAAGATTATCGGAGCAGCAATGTAGGTACGAACATTTGTTATTGTTGATATGGCAGTTATGCATCTGCTTTTGAAATTAGCTGTCATTGAGTGTTTAACTCGCGTATGTTGCTCTACATTGCGCGCCGAATTATTTTGTATGGAAAATTTTGTTGCTCTAATTTGAAGTAAAAGTTATTTGAACGTACTTATTATGTCGTAAACTAACACCCGTTAAGAGCTTCGCCCGTATTAGACTTACACCCTGTATATGGTCGCAGGAACGTATGCAGCAATGGCGCGCTTAGAAAGAAAGTGTTCCATACAAATTACTATATTTCGACCAAATATTTATTCTGATTTGAACAGTTAAGTTTAAGTGAACCATTAAAACTGCGTACTACATTCTTGTTCACCACGTACCTAAATTTAAGGATAGCGAAGTGTTAATTTACTAAAATGTAGAACGGATAAGCTAGGACGAATCCTCAAATTTATAATTTATGAAGGAGCGATAACATGTTCTTGATCAATAATAATATTTCCCAGAAACAACCTTGAACCGAGATTGACGGGGTCAGCTGGTTGTCAAAGATCAAAGATTTTTTTACGACCAAACTAATAGGGACTTAATCACGTAAACTTAGGTTTAATATGATTGCGACGTTTTAGGCGATTTCCCGTCAATCGTTAAAATATGAGTGATAATCGTAAATGATAAAATCAATATACCTAAGTAGAGAATTCAAAACCGGTTACGGTTTAAATGAAATAACAGATAATTTTTTACCGGTTATTGCCATATAAAAATAACCAATTTTGCATTACATGAACCCACAGATGTCATATATACCATAGATCAAGCAAACGTATCTACTTAGCGTGTCAAATGAGCTCAGTGAAATCCACTGAGTTGTCCGTCTTTAATCGCAGCTTGCAGCTTTCGGGCGTCAAATTTTGTAAGTTGAAGTGAACAAAAACAATAATAATGCCTCCTTAAGTAATATTAATTGCAACAACACAAAAAATATGAATACACAAGGGCCTGAGACATATTTAAAATAATAGGCAAGTAACAACTTCAGTACAAAATCTGACACGCTTGGCCGCCATACAAATGAATGAACTTGTTTCTTCTATCCAAGCTAACAGTAACAGGTGCACGTGTTATAAAAATATTGTAAGATGGCTCGAAAGATGGTATGTTACCTGTCCATCATAGCGATTGGCTGCTGGTTGAGCTGCAGTTTCTCCAAGTCTCCCTGATCGAAGAACTCATCGGCCACTAGTTTGGCGACCTTGTGTTGCACCTCCCACGGCTTAGCGATGGCCGACACGTCACAGGCCGTCATCATCATGCCGCATAGTACTGTCGAAGAATAATATATCCAATGGATATCTTGTTGAGATTATTAAAGGATGCGTATGTGCATGGCCAGTACGCACATAATAATATAAAATAAAATAGCCTATTATTTCTTACAGTAAAAATAGAAATACAATAAAAATGTGTTGAGAATTTTTTCGTTCTCTATATATTCTATATAAATAAGATTCTAAACACTACTTACTACTAGTTAGATATATTAAAAAATAATTATGTGCACAGTACGCACATATGCATCCTTAATTGCATGCATAACAATAATCTGTATTACGAAAGATATTTGAAGTATCTATTGTAACATATTATTTATGTTTTTATACACTCTAACATGTCGCCTTGAACGAAATATATGTTAGCCACGATAAATAGCTTATTATTATACTATCCAGTTCCACTATTCTGCTAAAGATGAGATGAGGATGAGAAATATCAAATTTCAATAATAGTCTCCTTTCAAACCACGATGCGAAATCAGTTACATAAGTGTAACCGTTAAAAAATATTTTTGAATGTTTTTTTCCGAAACCGGTCAAAGTTACCGACTATAGTTTTAATTTTCAGTAAATAAAAAGTACCGAAACCGGTATATTTGATCTTAAATAGCAAGTTTAAAGTCTCAATGACATTTAAACGTTCGCCCAACGTAATAAGATACGATACTCCTTGGCTACAGGGGACATGTGCATGTGCAGATACCGGAATATGATTGGGTTCAAACCGGTAACAGGGAACAGGAGAACAGACACGGGTTGAAACCGGTAATTGCGTAGGTATAACTTACGTTCTTTCTTCTCCTGACTTTGCCAGTCAAATTCGCCGTTATCGACTAGTTCTAGGAACTTGGATTTCTTCTTGAAATACATGGCCAGGTCTGTCGAGAGAATGGCCGTTTCTACTACCCGCATTACGTCCTTGTAATCGCAAGGGGAGAGAGCCTGAAATTAAAGAAATAATTTAATAAAAGATCCTACGTAAACGTACACCAATGTATTCACTCTGTATATAGATTTCAAGTATTGAACATTACATTCATTTTATAGACACAAAAAAATATCAGTGACATAAGGATCCCTTTTGTCAGTTTGGTTAGCTTAAAAGGTATATTGCTAGTAAGTTCCCTCTATTCTACAACTGGCAATCTCATACAATTACGAATTCTGTATATCATACAAAGTTACAAAGAGAATGTATTTAAGCATAACGCGGTCCGTTATTGAAGGTAATGTAGAAGTAAAGTTACTTCTGTGGTGCTATTAATAAGGTGCTAAACGATTATTCTATTTATAAGTCTATAATATATTAAGTGTGAAGCGGTCGGCTTTTTACCCTACCAATTTGTTTCCAATCAACACTAAATTAGGTAAGGGTGGAAATTACCTGAAATATATTATTGCTTTCACTATTCAAAATCATGACGCACTGATCGAAATGGTGATGCTCCATTGTCGACGTCGTATATAAAATCGCCAAAGGACTCTCCGTTTTCGTTTGAAACGCGTTATTCGTTCCTCTATGATCTAGGTCATGGCATAGGCAAGCTACGAGTAAACCTAGGATTTCTAGGTCTGACATGAATCGCTCCATTTTGCCGGTCTTTAGCATTGCGAACATGGTTTGCGCGACGTTTAAAGCGTGTCGCCAGTTGTGGTATTTGACTGGTCTGTAGTTCTTTTTGACGCTTAGTATCCAACGGCATAAGACCTGAAAAAAAAACAATATTAGATGAAGGTCTCCTTAAGGATCTACACAATGAACGTTAATTTCTCTAACATTTCCCTTCGCCTTCATAATTCAGTAAGCCACGAGTTGATAAATAACCGTTACGTTAGCCTTTACATTTGACGTATCGAGTAACGGCTACAGGTGATTGCTTATGTTACAAAAGACATGTCAGCGGGGATCAAATTATGTGAAAATTGGTGACAAATTATTTCGTAAATGTAGTTACTTCTGATCTTGCCTTTTATACTTCTTAGAATTGACGTCAGTGCATCTTTTTTGTTTTTCTTTTTTTAACAATTAAAAAGTCAGTACTTATATAAATCTTACGTCATAAGGAATGTGGAATTTTTCAACCAAATTGCACTGTAGGAACATTCTGAGCGTTGCTCTGCACGTGTCTTCGTCAGATAGGTCGAAGTCTGAAAATAAGAAATAAAAGATAAATATTCGGGACCATCTTTTATAGATCGTCCGCGTCCCAAAAAGCTCAGTTGGCATTACGGGGTAAGTACTAAGCGAAAATCATAAAACATTTTTTTGTTATATGTAAATACCTGCGACCATATATATAGATGGACGTCTAACGCCAGCTTAAAAATGCCTCCAAAAACACTTTTCTTAACACCGCGCATATTTCGGCGCAACATTTTGACAAATGTTTATAGAATATAGGTAGCTAATGAAAACTTTGATGGACCAATCGCAACTATTTTTAAACGGCGGTTTAAGTTTTTATAGGTTGACATTGAAATTCATTGCCGTGATGCATTGAAGAGGGGGTGACACTTGTCAACTAAAATTCAGGACCGTTATTGAAAAGCAATTTAGTATGGCGTGCGGCTTCTATGTTTTATTTGTTCGTAGGTAAATACCTATAGAAACGCTTATAATTATCATAACTCAACAATATAATGTTCGTCACATAAATAAAAGCCATGACTGATATTCAAACTCAGAATTTCGCCAACCTCTCCTAACTAGAATTCACTGTGTTCACATTAAAGAAACGGGAAAGTGATCGATTTCGGCGTCAATATAAATCCGACAAACCAGATCATCAATAGAATAAATTCGCGAAGGGTAAAAATTTGAATTTGCCGCCTTTTCCAAGCTGGTTGGCTAGCAAGAGTATCAATATCTTCTGTGAGGTTCTTACCATGGAACTGAAAACTGTAGAGGTTGTATGTTTCGGCAGTGGGGATGATGTCCTGGCAGAGTTTGTTGGTGTCTTCCGCCGATGCTGTCGCGTGGTATGATAGGCATTCTAGCGCTACCTGTAATATAAATAAAATCATCAACATCATCATCATCATATCAGCCGAAAGACGTCCACTGCTGAACATAGGCCTCCCCCAAAGATTGCCACAATGACCGGTCCTGCGCCACCTGCATCCAATAAAATAAAATATAAAAATTATTTTCACTTTATTAGGAAATGGTTCAACTGTTCACGAGTATTTAGTCACTACGCGCCGTGCTCGCAAGTCGCGAGGTGTGAACGCGAGCTCAGTGCTTGATAATAGAGACCTAGGACCTGTTTGGACTTTTAGAGACTTTAAATCTCTTGTTATTAATATAATAATAATGGCCGCAGGGCAGCTTGTGGCGAGCTGTTGGGGAGTAACGACCCCACGGACCCGAGTGCTCCCGAGAGTCGGTCAGGGTCCCCGCCTCCGGCGTGTCTTCGTCGGTCGGAGTGGAACCCCAAGGGGACCCGTAGGACTCTCAGCTCTGGCTTGCCTTAACTGGCCGTCCAGAGAGGAGTCGTCAGAGCTATATGCTCCAGGGGTGGAAGTGTAAATTTGCGTAAGTCGCGAGTTGGTGCAGCGGCTGTCAAGCCACTGCGCAGAAAGCGGTGTACACCTCTCTACACTCCTGAGCCGCCTACACCGGTGTTGCCCCTGGCTGTCTCTTGTGACGGCATTTACGGGGGCCCATCTAGTCGGCGGCGAGTCACCGCCTGCCTCGATAGCAAAAGAAATCATTGTTATGGCAGGTGTCCGGACCTCTTTTCTATAGCTCCATTTCTGATCCATCCATCCTCCATCACCATAGCCCATTAGTCTTTTCCATTCCTTCTCAATAGTCTCTATACGCCTGCTGGGACCGGTTCACGGATATCTATTTTTGTGCCCGTGAATGGGTTGCAGCAGGTGTAAAACACAGCAAATTTCTCCAAAGGGCCTCTACGTGTTGGATCTGTATCCCCGCGCAAGCCTATCAAAAGACCGGGATTTATAGGCCCGTGATGAAAAAGAGATACAAACATAATAATAATAACTTTATTCACAAAATACAGACATAACATACAATTTTGCTGGGACCTCTCTTTAGGCTAACAATGCCTGTGTTGAGACGTCCCGCTCTTCTAACAACCATAAATTATTATTTGTTTAAATGCATATCGTGATATATTACTGTAGTACAATAATCAGGAGTGTAAATATCATTAATTACATTTAAGAAACCATTTTGTGTGTGTGTGTGTGTGTGTGTGTGTGTGTGTGTGCGTGTGTGTGTGTTCGTGAGTGTGTGTGTGTGTGAGTGTGTGTTTATTGGGTGGAAGTAGGTATGTCACAGTTGAAGAAGTTGCTCGGTCTCATTGTATTTTTTTCCCATAAGCCATTTTGGAATAACTGTTTTACAGTGATGGTAAGTTTTGCTATATATATTAAGATGTTTATTCGCAACATTATACAGGTGTTTAGATAAACTTGAAAATTGCTTTCTTGCAAATATGGTTCCAGTTTTTGACACTACTACAACCACATCCTTCCTTCTTTTATTGATTATGCTAGGATCATATGGCAGTGACCTATGCATTTTCAAGACCGTACAGTTTATGTAAAGTTGTCTAACTGTAAGGAGGCTAGATAAAGTATAAAGTAGTTCTGTAGAGTATCTTCTTTTTTTATGATACATTACTTTAATTAAGCCACGTTGTGACCTTTCCACCTGCAAGTATTTGGTCTTTGCTGCCCCACCCCAAACAGGAATGCAATATATCAACACCGATTGAACCAAGGATACATAAATTTCTTTTAAAAGATCCCTATTGGGACTCATCAGATTAATATTTACTTTTGGCACGACATCTCTTAAAGTTTTAAAAATCCAAGTTAGCTTACGGAGTCTTCCAGAAACATGCTCAAGATGTGGATACCAGGAGAGGCGCTGATCTAAATAAATACCTAAATATTTTGTGTGGGCTACTTTTTTGATGATTGGGCAAGTACAGTTTGCGGTGCTAGAAGTATTGCTGCAATTGTGAATTTTGATTGTATAGTCCTCACAGGGCTGAGAGTCACTGTAGATACCAAAACATATATAAGTGGTTTTGTCAGTATTATAATTCAATTTATTTAAAATCAATTTTATGTATTAGTTTTTTTTAATGTATGTTAGTTGTAAGATGTATATACCACGATTATTTGAAAAAAAAAGTCCCGCCAAGTTTCTTACCGGTTCTTTTAGGGGTCAGTGGTGTAGACACGGTGTAGAGTTAGAATCGGAAATAGTTTTAATTTTATTTAACTTAGACCATTCAAAAGAGTTTCGTTGCTATTCCAATTTGAATAAATAATAATTTGACTTTGACTTTGACTTTAGGCTCTCCGAAACATGTCGCGCGTAGTGACTAAATACACGTGAGTTTAACCGTTTAATTACATTGAAGGTAGATGTTTTTTTATCAGTATTACTAGTGTTACCGGTTAATCTATATAGAAACCGGTAACAAAATGTCACATACAATAAAGATATATAAAACATACTTTTACTGTATAGGGGAATATAGCACCTAATCAGATATTCTTGAAATTATTGTCACCGGTTTCATTAACTGATATCGGTAATCCCGGTTTTGTAAAACCGGTATAAAAAACCAACGGCTTAGTATTATTTTTCGCAAATATTAAGTCTAGTCTAGGTTTTAATGTTCAATAGGGATAAATTGGTATGTATATTAATTGTTCCAAAAATACTGAACAAAAGAAATGATACATAATAGAGCATTGTTATGCACATATTAAACGGACCTTCCAAGGATAATATTCTTTTATCTAAGGCGAAATATGAAAGCCTATTCAGCCATGTAGGTTTTCAGAACAATACGTGTTTCTTACCTTTTGTTTCGCCATCAGTTTGCATGCATTCTCATACATTTGCGTGTTGTGGATGCCTAGACCGCAGAATATGGCGAATGCCTCGAATATCGATATGTCTCCGTCGGTGAACTGGCAACCATTTTCCTGAAATAGATAAATTAATAATATCTTGAGACACTTTTCACTTTTCCTCGATGACATAGCGTTTCGTTTGGAATGTGAAAATTAGAGCTAATTCACATTGATTTACAGTTGAACGTTAAATTGGAAACTGATTATTCCATTGAATCCGAAAAAACGAGGCATTTGGAAAGAAACAGCATTTTTTTTCGGAAATTGTTCAACGCTAGTAGTACTTAGGTATATACCTACTTTAATCGTCGCTTAGTACAATAAAAGGCTTAGTAAAATAAAGTGTAGGGTAAAAGCACCAATAGATGACTGCCACCCAGAAGTTGACTGATAGGTCTAAAAACCTAAATAATTAAATCAGGAATAATTTTCCACGCCCGGGAGTATTTTTCTCACATGCGGCAACACTATATCGTGTCTCACATGCAAATTACCAGATAGTTAAGCCACGCACGCGGCAGTGAGCGGCCGTCGAGTTTGCGCTTTGCGCCAAAATCGCGTTTTATATGGGATCCTTATTATTGTTAATACGGTGCCCGAAACATGAACCAACTATTTATTTATCGTATGGCTATATATTACACACTGATTTTATTGAACGGTTCAACTTGGGAAAAATTAAACTTTTGTTCTTAGAGATCAGATTGTTACATAATATACACCGTGCTTATATTTCATTAAAAGAAGGTCAAATACAATTAATTCCTCTAAGAAACGAACGTTTTTTTTTGTGCTATTCATCTATTGGGGTCTTGCCGTTCATATATTGGTCTCGCTATATTGCGATTATGCTGGTTCATCTAATGGGGTCAAATTGTTCAGAGATAGGGCACTTTGTTCAACTACTGGGAATTGTGACTCCTTTTTTAATATAATCATTTTTATAAAATTACTAAAGTTTAATACGAGACACAAAAATAGCTTATTCTAAACTAAATTAAATGCGGAATCATATAAAAAAATAAAAATTGATGAATATGAGTTACATCATATAGAAAAAAATATTTGAAGTTGGGAAAGTTGCTTCACTGTTCATCTATTGGTGATTTTACCCTATATGCTCAAAAATGTGTCCCAAGGCACTTTAATTCTGTGTAATAAGAACGTCGTAACATATTTATAAGAGGATTCATCGATACTTAAATACATAGATTGTAGACGTATCTTTTCGATTTTAAAAAAACCGGCCAAGAGCATGTCGGGCCATGCTCAGTGTAGGGTTTCGTAGCTATTCAAAAACGGCAGTACTGATTATGTTCGAAATAGTTTTATTTTAAATACTCTATAAGCCCACTATTCATGATTTTTTTTATATTTTTTGGCCCTGTGGGTCAAAAGTTAGAGAATTTTTTTCTTCTGGAGCGATTATCTCCGAAAATATTGACTTTAGAAAAAACTTTCTTTTAAGACCCTTATTCTTTTTAAGATACCTACCTATTTAATACCCACACTATGGGATTACATGAAATAAAAAAAAACATCCAAACTTCAGAGTTGGGGAGGTACCCGAAGAATTTTTTTTTCTAGTTTTTATTGTACCACTTCATTGGCACGATTAATATGAATCATCATCATTATCATACCTACGGAACCCTAAAAAAGAACCGGAACCGTCAAAAGGTTACCCGTCCCTAACACAAGCTAGCCCCTGACATACCTTATTAATAAGCTGTGCCACGCCAATAACATCCTTATTCGCATTAACAATGGGCATGCACAGCATCGTCCTGACGTCTTTAGCGTCATCGTTCGCCGGATCCTGCAGCACAACTCCATGCTCCTTCCTCCAGTCTGACACCTCTGAGATGTTCAGGGCTTTGTTGGATTGGGCCACCTGAAAGAACAGGAACAGGTGTTAAAAGATGGCCGTGTGGTGACGGCAGTAAGAATACATTTGTCACCACCCCGAATCTTCCCACGGGTGTCGTAAGAGTCGACTAAGGGATTGAAATGTTGACCAAACTTTGATAGAAGATTTATTTATTTATTTAAACTTTATTGCACAAAAGTAAAACTTAACGTACAAAAGGCGAACTTAATGCCATGAGGCATTCTCTACCAGTCAACCTTAAGGCAAAGCAGAGAGATTGTGGACGGTGCTACATCTATCCAGTTAAATAATATGAACAAAAACATATATATCATGTCTATACCTACATATATACCTACACAAATATATACACGAACTAACTACATACATACATTAAAATACATATTAATATTATAACCGATGAAATCAACTAAAACAGAAAAACTAACAATCCTTCATTCCGCTAGCAATGAGAGCACGTAAGGATTTCTTAAATATAAATTTACTTGAATTTAAGATTGATGACGGGCAGCAGAATCATAATCAGAGATCGGATTTTTGTGCGACATCTCATACAAAATATCATCAAAATGACATAAGTCACTAAGAATGTCGCAAATCCATCCAATCTCTGGTCATAATAGACATCACTGCGCTCGCCAATCCGCTTGCCCAGCGTGATGATTATGGGCATTTACCTCCTAGTGCGTCTATACGCATAGTTAATTGGAGAGGCGTACATTCCACCAGTGAACTGATATAGGCTGAGGATGACAGTAGTGTATCCACTATGATGATGCTGCTGCCAATCAATCTTAAATGGAAGGCCAATCCGCTTGCCGAGACTTGCAAGAGATTTAATAATATTTGTGATAAATAAATACACAAATAATGCCCTCGCTGATTCGAACCCGGAACTTCCAGTTTCGTACGCAGGGTAGCACTACCAACTAGGCTACGGTGACAAAATGTTCGATGTGAGCTTAGCATAGCAAAGATTCAAGCACATTTGGCTCATCACCAAATTATAAATAAATAAATAAATATTTTAGGAGATCTTACACAAATCGACCTAGTCGCACGGCAAGCTCAATTAAGGCTTGTGATGCGGGTACCAGGCGACGATATATATAATAGATAGATACATATAGATAAGTACTTAAATACATAGACGGCCATGACCAAGGAACAGATCTGATATTTGTGATAAAAATACACAAATAATGCCCTCGCCGGGATTCGAACCCGGAACCTCCAGCTTCATAGGCAGGGTCACTACCAACTAGGCTACGGAGGCTGACAATTATGACGCTGTAATTCCATTTCAAGATATTTATAATCTAACTCACCGCTAAAGCAATGCACGCCAACGTAGACTGGTAGTCATGTCTTGGTGTAAGAGTGGTTCTGGACTGCTTGGCTCCAAGTTCGAAGAGAGTGTGGAACCTGGTGGGAGCTGGTGGTGGAAGGGCGAGGGTTGTGGATCGCTCCCCGCCTGGCCTTTGGACGATGCGCTCCAAATGACTCTGAAAATATGTTTGATGGAAGTAAGATATTTGATGTGGGATATAAATACATTCCTATGATAATCTTTGTGGAATTCACTGGTCAAAAAGAATAGAGACTGTTTTGAAGATTTGAAAGCAAAGCGACATCTTATTTTCTGCGAGTTACCTTCTGGACTTTGGAGTACAAGTCTCCAACAATAAATTATTTCAAGTCTATAAAGATGTAGGAACTAACTTACACCAAATAACTAAAGGGTTATTTATAAACGTCTCCTAACATAGCAAGCCAATAATATATTGTTGTCCCTTATGAATGAATATGTCTAAAAGGCTGAAAAGGACAAACAGTACTTACCGTCTTGCTAAGTTAGAATACATTTATGAATAAGAGGGTAAGTGCGCCAATTTCACCAAATCTAATAGGCGCATACGTCAACCCAGATTCGTCCTATGGGCATAGGTATTCTCTGAAGGATAAAGATCTAAATACTCACAGATTCACAGTGATCCGTGTCCAAAATGAACACAGCACACCGATCACACTTCAGCAAATCCCTCGCTTCTGCCATGATCTTCGTCACCAGACACTCCAAATTGCTCTGCTCCTCAAATATGCTCCTCGCCAAGGCCAGGAGTATCTGGTTCCTCTTATACTCCAGGACTGAGGATTCGAAGAGCTGGGCATTCTGGATACCGATGCCGCAGAAGGTGAGGTAGCGGCGAAAGACTTCCACATCACGGGGTGAGAATTCTTTGGAGCCTGGAAGTTCCAAAATTTTAGTGAGTACTTACAGCTCTACCTCGAACTTCGAAATTCGAGGATTTGTCTTTGTCACTCTGATGACGGCTTCGTTGGAGTAACAGAGACAAATTCTCGAAATTGACCAACTTCGTAGTTTGCGATAGTTGGCCAGGATGCAGCCAAGTTGCCAATCGCTAACGCTTAGTAGCGTATCCTAGTTTTCCCTCACACAAATCAAATTATTTATTACCTAAATATTTTGATTTGTACTTTTAATCATACATCAGCCGCGAAAGCTGAGTACGTGGGTTCAATCCCCACCTCGGACATTAGGTGATCTTGGTCGTTTTTCTTTGGTATGTGACATCTATTTAATATATATTTTTATAATTTTCCCTCTCTGTCAATTTTCCATATTAGCGCGACAAAGGCAGTTAATTTTTCGTTTACAATTGAAGATTAAGCGTTAACGATTGGCAACTTGTCTAAGCACCCATTTATCGATAATATCGATACAGAGACTTCATTTGGAAAGACCAAATCACATAACCTCCAAAAAGAGGCGAGGACGGTGTTTATTACGGGGTTTTCAACCCTGCTGTGGAGGATGTAGACTGTAGATCACGCTATTAACATGACAGAGGCGTGTTAAATCTTTTCTAGCAACACGCTTGAAAAGAAGTAGAAGAATTTAGGTAAAAATGAGTACCAGAGGGGTAACAGAAAATCTAAAACCGAAGTTAATCTTGAATTTATCTTCTGTTTGATACAATGGTTGACTGGTAGAGAATGGCTCTTGTAATTTTTTGGCAAATTGTGCAATAAAGTTTAAATAAATAAATAAATCCACAAGTATCATCTATGTAAGCTAAGGTGGGGTAAAATGAAACGGTTTTTTTGATGGGGTAAGACAAAAAGCTACCAGCAGACGCTGTGCCAGAAGGACGATTTTTTGTCGTACCTCTTAAAATAGTACATTACGACACAAGTGCGAAAAACACGAAATTCTAAACGAGTGGCGATGTTTTAAAACACGACCGATAGGGAGTGTTTTAAATCGACACGAGTTACGCATTTCGTTTTTGCACGTGTCTCGTACGACGTTTTTTAGTACAGATGGCCCTCCGAAGTGTTGGACCTGACGTAAAATGACCCACTTCTCGCACTAGAGCCTAAAAAGTACACCATCTGTACTAAAAAAACTGTATCATCTTACCCCACCTTACTACTTAGAACAAAAGGTCTTCAAAGTGGGTTTTGGCCTGAATCCATATTTGTTTTTAACCTAGTTTCATTCAGCAAAACGGGACTGCGTAACACTGGCAGCATGCTCGATAAGGTGCGATTAAATTTTAAATGCTAATTTTATTTACCAAGGCTTGAGTAAAGTACCTTAGTTAGTGACATAAAACTCGCTCCCGCAATTAAAGGTAGTGTGTAATGTGTATTGACTTTATATGTATATGTAGAGATGAAAGTTGAATTGAAATAGATTGTTTTTCTCAAACATGCGATGAAATATTGTTGTTATGTTTGTTATAATATGCGAAGTATGACGTTTCAGGTGCGACTAGGACAAGAGGAATTTAATACAAATCTTGAAGGCCTAGGCTAGCAAAGTGCTCTTTTTTAATTCCATTCCACATAAATTTGTGTCACAGGCATCCTGATATTCTGCCATTATGCATATAAAAAATAAAACTTAGATGTTTTTGTTGTTTATTTCATTGCATGTTCGAGAAAAGCACTATACATAACTCGGCCGGAAATATGGGGTTACCTGCCTCAGACCTATCAGGCCTCACTACGCTCGGCTATATGTCTTTCGTCCCTTACGACACCCCAACTCCTCCTGCGGGTGTCGTAAGAGTCGACTAAGGGATTGAAGTGTCACTGACCATATTTGATTAAAGATTGATGATGGGCAGCAGCGTCATTATAGTGGACACATTACTGCGATCGCCAATCCGCTTGCCCAGCGTGGCGATTATGGGCATTTACCTCCTAATGCGTCTGTATGCATAGTTAATAGGAGAGGCCTACGTCCAGCAGTGGACTATCATAGGCTGATGATGATGATGACACTATGCACGAAATAATACAAGAAGAAATTATTGCTAAAATGTAGATTGCAGCGATTTTTGTACACAAGTAATTTTTAACCAATTGTGTGACGAATGTGACGTCACTTTTGTGTATTTCATAAAACATTTCACAGTACCGGTCATTTTGACTCGAAATAGATGTTGATTTGACTTGCCATTCATCACGCCTATTATAATTAAGTAGGTAAGGTATCTATATGAGACTTTGCTTGACAAAGCATACAAAGTTCTTAGTAAGTAGGTAGACCACAAGATTCCTTGCCAAAATAAAGCTAAAGATATGTTGACCCGACAAGGGACGAAACGTTAATGCCCTCATTATGACAACACGGATTTGGTCCTAATCTTCTCAGAACCAGCGGCCCTACCGCAAACTTCAACATCCGCAAGTTTCGAGGATTTGTCTCTTTCACTCAATAACACCTTCGTTGGAATGACAGAGAAAAATGCTCGAAATGTACGCATTTCGATTTTCGCGGTAGTAGGCCAGCTCGGATTTCCCGAGTGTATAATTGCAACCTGTAGGCGTATCTTAGAATAATCCATTTTTACAGGTTCATTCGCAGTGTCCGTATTCTGTGGGTTGTGCGTGTATTTTGACTCCTTATTCTGTTTTCGGTCCTTCGTTGGAGGGCAAATTTATGGATGAATAGTTTTATAGGCACGTCATTCGTAAATATTTAGAGTAAGAGCTTTTTGCTGGGGGATATTTAGGTAATAGGTATCTAAGGGGGAAAGAGTATAAGGAATGCGTCTCCATCAGAATCAACAAAGGCTTCTAAGACCGTTTGGAAACATTACTTACCCTAGTAGCTGAGAAGCTTCAAGAATGCCGTCTTCGGTGGTTTGGTCACGTTTGTCGTAGGCCACCTGACTCCTGACTACGTAGGAAACATATGCCTTAACGTAGCCCTTGACGGCCCCCGACCCCGCGGCAGACCAAAGAAGCGATGGCTAGATGTTGTGAAGGCTGACATGAGTGTGAATGGGCTTACAGTAGAAGATGCCCAGGATCGCGCAAAGTAGAGGAAATGTAGCAGGAAAGCGGACCCTGGCAAAGGCCGGGATAACGCTAGGTAGAAGAAGAAGACTTATCCTAGTAAGCACCTTCTAGTACACTCATATAATCGGTATTATTCTGTACTCGGCAAAGTTGGAACAAAGGGTTTTACAGCTGTCCGGGCTTTTTGTGTCTTTGTCCAGCTATGCTATTCTCTTATTCACACATTCGACGCTACGTTCGTCAACGAGCTCGACGTCAAGACAGCCTTGTCTAAAATCCTAGCTGTTTTATTTGACATTAGGAATCGAGGCTGTGAGCGAGGTTGTGGGCGAGTTCGTCGCTGTTTTTTGTTAGAGAATACGAAGTTCGTACATTAAACGTCAAACTCTCGACGCAGTGTAGTTCCAGCTCACGCCGTATTCGTCGCCGAGCACTAGTGTCGTTTAAAGTACATTAGTGAATACCATTTTTAGGCTCGACGCTGCCGCAGCGCTGACACAGCGCTGACAGCAAGGCGGTTTCCTTAGTAAATAGCACTGCTGATTTTGTAGATTTTCAGATGGCAGCTACTCACCATCAGTTTTGTTGATAATCTGAGCGACGCCAACGACGCCCCCCTCGTAGTTGCAGATCGGCATGCAGAGTATCAGCTCCGTCTTGTAGCCTGTTCTTGCGTCTATTTCGCTATTGAACCTGAAAATAATTGGGTTTTATAATAATTTTCATAGCAGTGAAAGAGATCGAGAAGAGAACGTCGAGAGAGAGGAGAGAAGAGGTACTCGAGTGGAGAAAATACCGGTTTTCGGTCCCTGGTATCTACGAAGTGGCAAAGAACCGGCCTTCATGGAGAACCGTTGCATGCGGTCTCGATCCTCAGCCATGAGGGAACGACTAAGAAGAAGATTATCATAATTACCTCGGATCTGCGTAAGCGTTCTTAATGTTGATGTGATGTTTGGTCTGCGCCGCTACTCCAGCCACACCGACTCCAAAAGGGATCCTGATTTCTTGCGATTGCGCTGTGTTTAGCGCTTCGTTTAAATCTGAAAATAAAACGAATATTTCTTTAGTTGTTGTGTTTAGGGCCAGTAAAATAAATAATAGGTAATAGTAGGTAGCCGTGTGGTGACGGCAGTAAGAATGCATTAAGCCGTGTGGTGACGGCAGTAAGAATACATTTGTCACCACCCCAACTCCTCCTGCGGGTGTCGTAAGAGTCGACTAAGGGATTGAAGTGTCACTGATCGATCATTCTACAAGATTGATGATGGGCAGCAGCGTCATCCTAGTGGACACATTACTGCGATTGCCAATCCGCTTTCCCAGCGTGGCGATTATGGGTATTTACCTCCTAATGCGTCTATACGCATAGTTAATAGGAGAGGCCTACGTCCAGCAGTGGACTAACATAGGCTGATGATGAATAGTAGGTAGTAATGGTAGGTGAGCACCTTGACCTATTAGGGCTTGTCCAATGTCCATTAATCACGTCGTACGATTCTGGCCTATTTTAGTCACCCCCATCCCTCATGGTGATACTTGGTGATATTTTCAGGATCCCCCCCCCCTAGCCACTACGACGTGTAATTAAAAAACTCAGTTCAGGATTTGACATCAGAGTGACAAAAAATTACATGTGATTTGTCCGATGACAATATATTATATATGGTGATAATTGGTGATTTCTTTCTTGACCCCCCCCCTCCCCCTATACAGTATGTCGTGCTTAATGGACAAGCCCTTATCCTAAACCATTACATACAATTTATATATCGCTCACGATGTCATGGTGATGATGATGATCATTACATCCTGTTCCTAGTCATGTTCTGGAATACTAAAACAACATGATAATTTAAGTAAATATACCGACCCATTAAAAAAAAGTTACAATAAAAAAATATTTTAAACACAAAATGACGCCTATCTAAATATTACCTTGTCGTTATTTGAATTCTACAAATGTAGTACTACAATTCAAATTACTTACAAGCAGGTTTTTGGATTACAGCATTGTTCAAATAAGCAACGATAAGTTACAATTTCAAAAAATAGCAAAACTAAAAATATTTCGAATTTTTAAATTCTGCGTAGCACTTAATACTTTAATCCTGATCGAAAAAAACATTTATTTCACGAAAATTACGCTGCGCGTTTTGTTTATTAAACAGTAGTAAAACCTTTTAAGCCTTTAAACCATATGCAAATAAAGCAACAAGATTAACTGAGTAAAATGGAACGTCCAGTGAAAACAAAATAAAAGCCACTTAAAAAATCAATGAAACACATCAATAGGCTTAGGACTTTTCATAGCATATCGTGGTTCTAAAATCCTTGGAGCCGCTATGTGTAAAATGTTCGAAGTCAAAGTCAAAGTAAATTGTAATATAATGATTTATACCTACTGTCACATCGTTACAGAGTTAATTTTAATCGAACGTAATTAATTTAAAAAATCGTACTTGATTTCATAAAAAGTGCATACGAAGTAAGTTATATCAGAAACCATAAAAAAAACTAGACAATTAGGTTCAAGATAAACTAGAAAAAGTCTTAGATCGGAAATAGCGATGAAAATGGCGAAAGTATGTATAGTCATAGTCATAGGTATTTATTTGCAATAAAACATAATGAAATGCATGCAAATACAATTTTACACATGCCTTAATAGCATTACAGATATTGTAATGTCATATGTACAGATATGAAGTAGATAGGAATACAGAACAATAAAGAATAATGACGGTAAAAGATAAAATGTCGAGTAATAAGGGTCAAACAATAATAATAACGGTTGAATTAACAAACACTAAAACATAGAGAATACAGAATGTCAATAAGATGCTAATTATAATGATTGAAGAAATTGAAGTATAAATAATAAAATAATAAAGCTAGGAATAATAACAATGTCAAGTAATATCTTACATTAGTTTAATGCATTCGCAAAGAATTCTTTAATTGAGTAATATGGCTTGTTAATGAAATGCTCTTTTAGTTTTCTTTCAAATGCCCTGAAATCTTGGCATTCCTTAATAGATATGTCTAACTTATTAAAAACCCTAATTGCTGTGTTGTTAAAACTTTTGTCAAAATAATTAAAATTAGATTTAGTTACCATAAAGTCATTCCTAATTCTAAAGTTACTACGCACTGTTTTAGTCTTATATCTGTCTTTATTTTTAAACACATATATACATAGACAGTACAGGTAAAGAGATACAGCTGTTCGTATTCTATTTTCTATAAACATAGACCTATGTGTATCAGGTATATCGGTACATCCTGTAATATACCGTAAAGCTTTTTTTTGTTTTAGAAGTACGTCAATTACATTTGAGCCATTCCCCCAAACCTCTATGCAGTATCTCATAATACTTTCAAAGTGTGCGTAATAAACCATTTTTAATGTACCACTGTCTGCAGAGGTAGAAAGGGTCTTTAAGACATAGCAGGCACCAGCTAGCAGATTTGAAACCATCTCAATTTGATTTCGCCATCTTAGGAAGGGATCCAATTCTACTACGAGGAATCTAACACTCTCGGATTTTGCGATAGGGAGGTTACAGTTTGTATCGGGGCTATTATACCCTCGACGAAAGATCATGTAATAGCTTTTACTGCAGTTGATGTTTAAATTATTTGAGGAAAACCACTTGGTCAAACTTAACCAGCATTCTTGCATTTTGACATTTAATTCCCTTTCCGATCGAGCTTTCACTATTATGCTTGTGTCATCAGCATAAAGATACGGTGTTCCACTGGTGATGCATTGAGGCAGGTCGTTTATAAAGATAATAAATTATAGCGGCCCCAATACTGATCCCTGCGGGACACCGCATTCTGTCATTACGTTATCTGATTTGAATGTACGGTGGCTTTCCCTTACTTCAACATACTGAAAGCGATTACAAAGGTAGGATTTAAAAAGCTTCCAAACCATGCCACGCACACCATACGATTCCAATTTTGTGAGGAGTATTCTGTGATCAACGCAGTCAAAAGCCTTGGTTAGATCGCAGAACACTCTCTATCATGTTGTTATACTTGAAAGTTTCGAATATTTCGTATAAATTACATGTAAGTTCCGAACAAAAATCAAAACTGACGTTTATCGACTTATACGACTTAAGGTACACCCGGCTAAGATTGGATGATCGCAATAACTACTAAAATAGTAGTATTTTTTCCTTACTGGCTATATAATGCATGACGCCATTTCACCCCGCCCGTCTCGCTAGTATGCAGCAACCGCTCGGCCGCATCAGTCGTGAATTACGAACGTTTTTAAAAAAAGTGATTTTTTTTCGAGAATTTTTGGAGATTCCATCTTTAACAGGAAGCTATGCACCTTCTTCTCCTTACTTTAGAGTTGACATTAGATACTAGCCCGATCTTAAGCCAAGAATGTTTTTCGATTGGGTGTCTTGGAAAAAAATAGTGCAAGTTTGACTTAACGTTTACTCCTAAGCTGAGCGGCATAAATTTATATCGAAAGCTTGATTTTTTTTTATCATGTACATCACACATCGGCAGGTAAAAGTTAGTACAGAAGTTACATGTAATGTTTACGAAAGATTCGAAACTTTCGAGAAAAACAACATGATACTTTCGCCATTTTCATCGCTGTTTCCAATTTAAGACTTTTTCTAGTTTTTTTTGAACACTAATTGTCTAGTTTCTTTATGGTTTCTGATATAACTAATTTCGTATGCAATTTTTATGAAATCAAGTTCGTTTTTTAAAATTAATTAAGTTCGATTAAAATTGATTCAGTAACGATGTGACAGTAGGTATAAATCATTATATTTAATATTACAATATACTTTGACTTTGACTTCGAAAATTTTATACATGGCGGCTCCAAGGATTTTAGAACCACGATATGCTATGAAAAGTCCTAAGCCTACACATCAAAGGGAAAATAACGAAAATAATGAGTTGTTTTTGCGATGAAAACCACATTAGTGTCGAATGAAGAGAAAAAGCTTTAAATATTGTTTTATGAAATACGGCACAAGTTAAAGGGTATTTTCACTTCTAGGGACACCCAATTACATAGCTTAGCTGTCACAAAAAAGTTAACTTCGATGTCAGTTTTGTAACGACAATTAAGCATATTGGGTGAAGCTAATTGGAGTTAAAGCTAGCAGAATTAAGCTAATTGGGTGTCCCTAGAAGTGAAAATGCCCTAAATCGTCTGCTATTGAAAATTCTAGCAACATGAATCTAAAATCATATGTGTGGAGAATGAGGGTTTTCGATATGTTGTAAGAATAAATAAAACTAAAAAATATACAGATTTTTTTTAAGTAGCCTCTATTGTGTCGCACTGCTGAGCAAAGGCCTCCCTTAATTTTACAAACTACCGGATTTAGGGCAATTTCTAGCCAGTTGTCGGAAAATGCATCTAGGACCTAGATTCTAGGTCATCCCGCCATCTTCTTGGGTCGACCAATTCGCCGTTTCCACTGTGGTATCCACTCCGTAGCTAGTTTTGCCCACCTCTGTGAATGCATTCCGCGAACGTAGCCACCTCAGTCCCGTTTCAGCCTGGCGGTTTTTATTCTTACGTCGAAATTTTAATTCACGTATTTATTTTGACAGTTCGCTGGACCTGACGCCACAGTGCTGCCATCTCACCGCTCCGGCAGAAAAAAAAATTAAAAATCCTCATTCATTGGAAAAAAACAGGCCAAATGCGGGTTAGACTCGCCTAAAAAGGGTTCTGTAGCGGAAAAACTGACCACGATTTAATTTTTGTTTGATAGCTCCAATAATAGGTACGGCTTTTTTTTACTGAGTGCCCATCTTACCATAGCTACTTTTCATCATCATCAGCCTATGATAGTCCACTGCTGGACGTAGGCCTCTCCTATTAACTATGCGTATAGACGCATTAGGACGTAAATGCCCATAATCGCCACGCTAGGCAAGCGGATTGGCGATCGCAGTAATGTGTCCACTATGATGACGCTGCTGCCCATAATCAATCTTTTATCAAATAATGGTAAGTGACACTTCTATCCCTTCGTCGGCTCTTACGACACTCGCAGGAGGAGTTGGGGTGGTGACAAATGTATTCTTACTGCCGTCACCACACGGCAAATAGCTACTTTTACCATAAAAAATATGTTGAATGGTCTAATGAATCCGAATAAAGTAAAACTAATTATTGCACGGCCTTGATACTTAATGAAGCCTTAAAAAGGACGGTCCTAAATCTTAATCCAGTAAAATCATAAGGAATTAACGGTAATCTCTGAAAGTGGCCCTCTGGACAAAAATTATAAGCCCCTTTTGTTTTTGCAGGCCTCTGCTTTGTAGAAGGCTTAAGGGCGGTTATACATACATCAAAGATCACTTTATTCCTAGACTGCACTTTACAATTTTACGAATTGTTGTCGCCAAAATAGAACTTGCGAACAACATAAACTAACCTTGTTTTGATATTGTCGCATGTAATTCGTATGAAAATCGAAATATTTGTGTATTTTTAACCCAGTTTTAAGACTTTTAAGCTGCATAATGCATGTGTTAGATAAAATGTCAAAAACTTAATTTACTAGAATTTAGATAAGCGGAAACGTATATTTAAAGTGTTACATACACCGGAAACGTACTGTGTACCTATATTTTAATTTCGAATCTGATTTTGTGACGTATTAAGTTATAAATAATATTACTGTTCATTTAAAATGACTTTTCTGAAATTCAAACTGTAAAATAAGTAGTTTTAAGGAAATTACATGAATATTTATAACCGGAAGTTGTATTGATCAAGTTGGTTCGACGAAGGTGGGGACTTAAGCATAAAAAGGGTTGTCCACCTGTGGACGGGACATTCTTGCTCTGACCCTAACTGACAATAGAAGTCCAACTGGCTAAACTCCACACCTTCGTGTCCGGGTTTTTATACTTTAGAGTTTAGATTTTATGTGTTAAATTAACAAGTTGATTGTACCAAACAATATATTAGTAATCTAATTTGCTACATGGTGATCTGGATTTATAATCTTGGAAAGTTGGAAGTAACAAAATAAATGTAAGTAATTATAAATAAATGTTTTTATTTTCTCAACTACTTTTCTTTTCATTTAGAATTGATTATCTACCTTTCTACCTAATAGCATAAGCACTGAAACAGGTTCCCCTGAATACAATTCTTGGAAAAGATGCAATACAATTATTAGTTTAATTATCTTCAATTTAGAAATCTTAACATATTTAACTTTAATTTAATACATTTACTTATCTCATTTTTATCACATGTGTGTGTCATTTAACTTTTAATTCGTTCTTTCCATTCACATCGGACAATTCTATGGATTTGATGCGATTGGATGGACCTCGAAATCGATGATCTTTCCCGGTAGGGTACACACTTCCTATCGATCGAATTTTTGTGTCTTTGATGTCACTAGCTACGATTTTCGCGGCAGTCCCGATGCGATAACTAATGCGTTCGAAATCCACCAATCACTTCCTTGGAACGTAGTAGATCTATGATTCATGCTCTGTTATACGATGCAGATGCGTAGTTGTGATTGTCGATTAGAGTGTCCCGAATTTGACTTTTTTACGCGAGACCTACCAAAAGCCTCTAAATAAATTGTAGATTACGGGAAAAATAATAAAAAAAATTTTAGACTAAATCTTTAGGACTCTACCATCGTTTGAAGTTTTCAAATAAAAACTTTTTTATTTCGGCTCCCTGAGCTGAAAATTAAAAAAATATATTTTTCATACAATATAGATTTAAGACAAGCTATAAAATTAAAAATGAGAAGAAAAAATATTTAATGTAATATGGATTTTTTTAAATTATATTTTTCCTATATTATTTTATTTAGTTTATTTTTATAAAAAAAATACTACAATTATATGTAAACATACTTTGGCATATAATTTTTTACGGAAAAATAGAAAAAAAAACAAATCTTTACACTGCGGTAGAGCCCTAAAGATGACATATATTTTAATTTTTTTTACTCGTTTCGGAATGTGTGTAAATTTACAAAAAAATGATGCCTCTCGGGAAACTATGGCTCAAAATTTTTTTTTTCCAAACATTGACGGGACACTCTATTGTCGATATCCACATCCACACATACCCATAATGCCGCGGCCGCGACATCGGTCTAAGGCGACCGGCTTAGCGGAAAACGTATGGTGCTCCCTCTCGTACCCATATCGGCATCCCGCTCCCACTCATGGATTCGCTCGCCGCTGGTTGCCTTAGACCAATGTCGTGGCCGGGCCGTAATGTGGTCCAACGAGCGAAGTGATCTGTGGCACATAGGTACACATGTACGGAGAATGTACATTCTGAGTTAGATTTTGCCTGTAACAATATTTGTGCTAAAGGGACGGCCGTTTATATGGCCAAGCATATTCATACATTGAGTACGCGCGAACTGTTGCTATAGGTAAGTACGTATGCCCCATTTTATTTAAAGTTGTATGTAGATATATATACCGTGTGATGACGGCAGTAAGAATACATTTGTCACCACACCAACTCTTCCCGTGGCTGTCATAAAAGTCGACTAAGGGATTCAAGCGTCATTGAATACCTATACGATAAGTAATAAATGTACGAGAATAACAGATTCGTACGAAAAGTCACGTGATCATTTCCAATACATTTTTATGGTCACGTGACTTATTCTTTACCGTGTACGTGCAGAATGGCATCTCGGCTAGACCTGTTGATTTTATTTAATCATCTTTATCAATAAGACGTCGTTCTTTGAATAACTTATTTTTAGTGATCGTTATCAACGTGCGGTACCTATTGGTGACAAAGTATAGTCGACAGATAATCAAATATAGTACAAGTATTATATCAATTATTCAAATTTAAGAAATTATAGTAATTTGAATGAAAGAATTATTTATCTACACATATTTTAATCACTTATTCAAATCACACTGATTAGTAGAGGTCCAAATGGAAAAAATTGTGCGCTGTGAGTTACAGTTTTGTAATTTTTACCAGAGCTGGAGGGTGTAAAAATAAAAATTTTTAGATGTGGAGGGAAAACCAATTCCCCCCCTGAACGAGGGGGGAGGGGGGTGAATGTGCAAACGGAAGGGTTATGTTTATTTTTTTTCGTCTAATATTTAGGCCTACTTTTCATTGTTTGGTATCATTTTCATATAAAACAGACACGGGGAATTCATTTTTGATAATAAACATGACGTTTTTCATATATAAAAAAATAATTATTGGTTTAAAGGTAAAATAATCACCGTTTTTATTTTGATTGTTGCGTTATATAAGTATTACCAAATAAATATATGAAAATAAAAAAATACTACAAGATAGCATATTTATTGTAGTTTTTAAAAATATATACTATTTGGAACTTTCCATACAAAAATAAGTCGTAAAAAAATTGCACCTGTCGCGTACCTCGAATAATAAAGGGACGTTGCTTTGACTTATTGTTGACAGTACGTTTCTACTGCGGGAATTTAGCGATTTTGCGTAAACAAAATACTCCATAATGTCTGTTAGGGCAAATTGCATCAACCTGGGTTAACCAAGCAACCCGGGTTAAACGTTTATTTCACACGGAATTTGATAATTGATAAATTTCTTATGAAGTAAGTGACTGACCCGGCACTATACAGAGGATATCCCGGACATCAGCCTATGTGATATTAGAATGGCTCTTGAATAGCTCAAAAATAACAGGGCGTCTGGGGAAGACGGAATTATGGCTGAGCATCTGAAGCCAGGTGGTAAACCAATCCTTATGGCCCTTCAGAAGTTGTTCAACTCCGGAAGGGAGAACGCCTTAGGCATGGAACAGAAGAGTGGTGGTACTGTTCTTGAAAAAAGATGACAACGCCTTATTGAAGAACTACCGATCCATCTCACTTTCGAGCCATATTTACCTATAAGATGTTTTCAAGAGTCATTACGAATCGTCTTGCACGCAGGCTTGATGACTTCCAGCCTGCCGATCAAGCCGGTTTCTGAATTGGCGTTTCGTAAATTTTATACAGAAGACCGAGGAATAGGTGTAACCTGCCCCTCTGTTTAGCGTTTAGCGTGTGTCGACTACGATAAGGGGGGTTTCCATGACGTACTAATGCGGTTTAATTTAGGTCGAGAGAAAGGGACTAGGCTATACGAGTCGTGTATCACTGCTCCTTTCCCAGAACCTAAACTGAATCGCATTAGTACGTCATGGTAACCCCCAAGGCCTTCGATTTGATCGAAACTCTGGGCAGTACTACAGTCTCTTTAACGGTACCAAGTAGACTACCGCTATGTCGAAATGATGAGGTGTTTGTACGAAAGCACCACTATGTCAATCCGACTCCAAGACCAGAGCTTGAAGCATATTATACTGCAGCGGGGAGTCAGGCAAGGAGGTGTCATCTCCCCTAATCTGTTTACCGCTGCACTGGAAGATGTCTTTAAGGCTGGACTGGAGAAGGTGAGTATCAACATAAACAGCGAGTACCTCACTCACCTTCGATTCGCTGACGATACGGTGGTCTTGGCTGAGACCTTGGATGATTTCAGTACGATGCTCGCTGACCTCAGTAGCGCCTTCGAGCGAGTTCGTCTTAGGATGAACATGGATAAGACGAAAACTCCCGTTACAATCGGAGACTAAACTCGAAGGTGTAGACGAGTATAATATACCTAGGAAAAACTACCCAGTTAAGTAGGTACAACTTTGAGTAAGAAGTCAATCATCGAATCCGACTAAGTTGGGCAGCGTTTGGGAAGCTACGACACGTCTTTTCGTCCAATATTCCGCAGTTCTTGAAGACAAAAGTACTTGATCAGTGTGGCAACATACACTGATCAAAGATTTAAAAGAGTGATGACATACGGTACTGAAACGTTGTCGCTTAGAATGGGCCTCATAAGAAAGCTTAAAGTCACCCACAGGGCAATAGAGAGGGCTATGGTGGGAGTCTCTCTGCGAGGTCGTATTAACCAAAGTATAGCTCCATAGCTCTCCGAATCACTAAACTAAAGTGGCAGTGCGCGGGGCACATTGCACGTAGAACCGATGGCCAATGCGGTGGCCTCGCAGGTGGAAGGCACAGCGTGGGTAGACCCCCCTCAAGGTGGACAGTGAAGGTCTCAAGAGTCCGCTGGATGCGAGTGGCGCAGGACCGGTCATTGTGGCAATCTTTGGGGGAGGCCTATGTTCAGTAGTGGACTTCTTTCGGCTGATATGGTAATAATGATGATTTATGAGGTAAACGCTTAACAATTGATTGTCAAATCCCATATGATATAAACTTTTAACGTGGGTGAACTGGGTTAGTTGTTTAGTCCCGGTTAGTGAAAATTACCTTATATCGTCTTTGGTAATGAGATCATTACCTAATAACACTTGTAAAAATGATTACCCATTCCGATTCATATAATCAGATACTATACATCATATATGTGATCAGATAGACCAGACATATAATATACACGCGGTAAACCATAGTCGATAAAATCTAAAAATAGAATCTGAACAAATACAATTCTTAATAATCTTAGGTTATTTAAGAAAAGAAGATCAGAAAATGTTCAATTTACTTTCATATCAATAAATATTAACAATTGTAATATGAACAATAATATGTAAGTACAAAAATATGTATAATCTATGAGCAGTTGCCAGCACAAAAGTCTCTTTTTTGAGGTTACGCGGAGGTTTTTGTTGGAGGTACGCGTCAGGTAAATTTTTTTTTCAGTGAATTTTTGTATGAAGGACTACAAAATGTGTATATTTTTAAAATCTGCAATAAATATGCTATCTTACACTATTTTTTTAAATTGGATTAGTTTGTTTTTTAATACTTATATGACGCTTAAATTAAAATAAAAACGGTAACTTTTTTACTTTTACTCCAAAAAATCTACATTTTTATATGAAATTGCTCATGTTTATGATAAAACTTGGATTTCCCAGGTCCGTATTACACGAAAATGATACCAAACAACGCATAGTAGACCTTATTAATTAGTAAAAAAATATTAAACGCAACCCTTCCACATGCATATTCACCCCCCTCCCCCCGCGCTCAGGGGGGGAATTGGTTTTCCCTCCACATCTAAAAACATTTATTTTGAGACCCTCTAGCTCTGGTTAAAATTACAAGACTGTAACTCGCAGCGCACAATTTTTCTCAACTTTGTATGGACCGTGACCCTTACTATACAGGTAACTAGGCTACGGAGCAGTATTTCAAAATGGTGATTTTTATTTCGGTTACGAATGTTTTTCTAAGCCTTAATCAATTTATTATTTGTGTTAGTTTTTAGTAAAACGTCCCACTTTGTCGCTTACCACAAAGACGAAATTTCTTTGTATCTTAATTTCATATGATTAAACTCACAAAGCGGCTTTATGGCAAACGACAAAAAGTTTAGTAAAACGTCCCACGTTACGTCACCCTTTCACAGTCGATCACAAACCTAACTTCGTTATTATGGCTGTTATGATCTTAAACTCCATTTGTAACGTATTACAGAAACTTTAGGTTCATGGGAGCCAGCGCACGCAAATTGTTTGCTGAGATTCCGAAACGTCTGGTTGACGTAACTAAAGACCGAAGAGCTGCCGACTTCCTCGCACAACGCATCAGTATTGCGATACAGCGAGAAAATTCCGCCAGCATCCTCGGTACAATGCCACAAGGGCCAATCTTAGATATAGGTTAGGTTAGTTAGATTAGTTAGATTGAATTTATGTAGGTAAATATATAAATTGTACAGCTTTGAAAATAGAGAATATAATTAGAAAAAAAAATTCATTACAGTCCAATTATAAATGAACTAAATGTTTATCACCTAAAAATTGAAATTAAAACCCTCTGATCATATTTTACACAGCAAAACAAAAATCCCAAATCAACTTAGATTCGAATATATCAGAAGTAGCAAGGTGTGACGAATGCTAACATTAATTTAAAAGGCACACCCGGAATATTGTAGTAATTTAATAATACGGAAGTAAAATTGTTTGTTTGGGCCACGCTACCTTTTTGCCGACATAACTAGATAATAGGTACCTAATACTGTTCCCCAGAGGTGGATAAATGGGTTTGTCACTGAACCTATTTTCATGAAGTTTTATAATACTAGCATTTCCTTTACCATGAAAACTAAGGTACGATAATACATTAGTAAATTACGACACAAGTGCGAAAAACAAGAAATTCGAAACGAAGTGGCGATGTTTTAAATAGACTTGGGACACTTTTTTTCTTCTAGTAGGATCGAAAGAGCTCGTGATTCTGAGCAGGAAAAACATAAAATTTACCTGTTACAGAAAAATACATTTTTGTATCTCTTCTCGCGAAAATGCCCAAGTACATGTTTCAAAGAGGTAAACAAAAGGCGGTATTATCGCTAAAGAGCGATCTACACCAGACAACTTTTGGGTAGAGGAGATAAGAAAGTAAAAGTTGACAGTAGGTGGTGCAAGAATCTAAAGGTGTTGGGATTGAATTCCGGAGAGGATATCCCTTTGTATGTTTATCACACATATTTGATCCTTACAAATCGCACCTTTAGAATGAAAGTGACTTAATTCAAAATTTTGGAATGATGAATTATGTACTTAATTAAAAACACCTAAAAGCTTAACATTCCTTATTCGAAAATTTAGGATTAGGTCACTTTCATTCTAAAGGTGCGAAATATTCATAGCCTTATTATAGTTATTATGCCTTTAAGTTGGTACATACATTTCTTTGTTTGTAGATCTAATATGCAGCCTACTTATATTTTTTTATGTAAGGTAATTTGGGGTAAGAACAAACGGTTTTTTGAATGAGGTAAGACAAAATGCTACCAGCAGACGCTGTGGACAGCGCAGAAGGACGACCTTTTGTCTTTCCCTATTCTGAAAACTGTTTCAACTTACCCCAACTTGCCGTCTTACCTTATTTAACTGAATATTGCAACAAGCCTTAGGTTTTAATGCTATATTGACAGCTATGAACAAATAAAACATGGAAGCCGCACGCCATATTAAATTGCCTTTCAAAAACGGTCCTGAATTTTAGTTGACAAGTGGTGCCCTCTTCAATGCGTCACGGTAATTAATTTCAACGTCAACCTATAAAAACTTAAACCGCCATTTAAAAATAGTTGTGATTGGTCCATCAAAGTTTTGATTGGCTATATTCTATAAGCATTTGTCAAAGATGTTGCGTCGACATATGCGCGGTGTTAAGAAAAGCGCTATGTCCTGCCCATCTTGGCACAATTGAACAATTGTTTTGGGGGCATTTTTGAGCTGGCGTTAGACGTCCATGTTATTTATGGTCGCAGATTGACAGCAATATAGCATTAAAACCTAAGGCTTGTTGCAATATTCAAAGGTTACAAGTTCATTTATTCAAGTGATTAATTAATTCATTCAAGCAATAAGTAGAGCTTTTATACTTAATTAATTTCAGGAAATTGCCTTCACTCCAAAGCTCTAAGTATTTACGTGGAGACGAGCTAATTTCCTAATACTTAAGCAGTCGATTTACTATCAATCCCTACTAAGTAGGGAATGCAAATCTGTTTTGGAAAGTATGGGAAAATAGGTTGATAATCTGTTATTCATCGTAATTTTATACATTTGGGTTTTCTTTTGTGCAATAAATATTCAATAAATAAAGTTAACCGGGTCCGCGTACGAAGTTGCGGGCTGCTACTAGTATATCTACCATTACTTGGATAATCGTCTTGTCCCTTGGACAATGCGCCATTACAATTTTATAGCTGCACCATAGCCAACACATTTCTTTGACCATATGTGCACTTTAAGTTCACTGGAATAAGGGTCATGATTGATCACTTCACTGTTTTGTACTTTGGTCAGCGGGCCACACACAGATCTGATGTGATTATTGATTATATAAGCTATACATAGTATATGGAACTCATAAATAAATAAATAGAGTATGGCAAACCAACATGTCAGCAGAAAAGAGCAGCAAATTTAACCCATTATGTTCAAAATGGTAGTTTCATGACATCAGTAGCTCAGTCTGTAGTATAAAATCTTCAGGATACTTAGCCAAGTTGCCAATCGCTAACACTTAGTAGCGTATCGTAGTTTTTCCGCTCTGTCACTCTTTCTAGTGCGACAAAGACAGCTGCCTTTCGTTTACGATTGTCAATTAAGCGTTAGCGATTGACAACTTGTCTAAGCATCCTGTAAGCTTCGTAGGCAGGGTCACTACCAACTAGGCTACAGCGCCCCTTAAAACTACAAAATTCACAAATTTCGGGGATTTGGTGTGTCTCTCCACCGAAGGCGTCATTATAGTGACAGAGACAAATCTTCGAAATTTACTTGATTATTTAAAGTTTACTCATCATTAGATGTCTTATCTAGTAAACAACTTTCTTACCTAAAAGTTCAGTCCGTTGTAAACTGCCATATTTGCCTATACCAAAATACCTGAGTCCGTATTTGTGCAGTCCGTCCGTAGAGATTTGTAAATTGCTTAATTTTTAAACAAGGAAACACCAGTTTACAACAGAAAACGTATACTTTTAGGTTAGAAAGTTGTTTACTAGATAAGACAACTAAGGATGAATGGACCAATATAAGCTTACCGAGTTTATTAACTTACTTCATCTACGGTTCTACCGAAACATTATTTCCGCGTTTAATATAAATGTATGTATTTATGCCACATAATTCTCTATTTCCGCCTAGTTGTTAGTGAACCAAAACCAATGCATTTTGATTCATACAATCGTTTCCTGGAACTTGAGCCCGAAGTCATTACTCACGCTGTTTACCAAACAAGCTTATTTCACGACTGGCGTTTGGGAGGGACAGAATAGCCCTACCATGAGCTGTCGCTACGTCATTAACGCGCCTTTACTTTCTATCCATCCCGCTCGTACTTGCGTATTTTTTTTTATTTCAAATCAAAATATGTCAATTATAAATATTTGTATTAGATGTCATTAATAATTACATACGGGGCACGTTTAAGACCGCTTCTGTCACCGACAAGCTAAAGGAGGGCAGATTGCGATGGTATGGTCATATAATGCGACGAGAAGATACTCACACCGTCCGCAAGGTGCTCGATATCTCCAATCCACCCACAGGAAGAGGAAGACCTCCCGCCACGTGGTGGTCAATGTCCAGAGAGACCTCAAGCAACTGTCACCAACCACGACAACCCGGGACAGAGCGTCCTGGCGCCGAGCCATAAGGAGGCCCGACCCCAACTAACAAGCTGGGACCAGGGACAGAGAAAGAGAGAGAGTATTAGATGTCATAAATATACCAAAGAAAAACGACCAAGATCACCTATATCCGAGGTGGGGATCGAACCCATGTACTCAGCTTTATGTTTGGGTAATGATGTTAGTTAGGTAGCAGGTGTGAATGAATTTTGGCGCCAATGGCACCATAGGTATTTTTATATTTCGGGATATATGATATAATTTTTGGCGCGAGCGAGCCGGATAGACAGTAAATTTAAATTGTAGAATTGTACATTTGGTTTTAAAAATGTTATATGTATTTTAGTACACATATTAATGCATCAAGGGCGTTAAAAAGGAGAGTGCCTCTACCTGTTAATTTAATTTTGTTAATAAAGCTTCATCAGCTCGAGTTTTCCAAAGTCACGTGACAAGATACCAGACCCCCCCTCCCCCTGGTGACCAAGAATGGTACTTTGACGGATTTACTTCTATAAATTACATTTGTATGTGTACTACTAATTGGAAGGAGATATTACTTTTTGCCCAACTCTGCCGGATAGACAGTAAACGCGCGGAAATAACGCCGCAGCAGCTCATGGTAGGGCTACAGTAGCCGGACCATGACTTTGCAAGAATCGGTAACGTTAGGTTTTACTCGATACGTAAAGCAGGCCATCGCGCTCGGATGAAAGACTTAGGAACTGGTTATCTGGAACCGAAGGAGGTCAAAACGCTACCGCTAGGGTCCATCCTCAAACATATTGAGTTGATAGAACAATCCCTGGGGTAGGCGAAACAGGGGGTAATTACACAAAGATCCCAATGGGTCAAAGTGTATCCGTAAGGGCCCCACCAATAAGATAAGGCCATCGCGCTCGCTCCAATATGTCAATGCGACCGCGATAGCATGCATTACGTATCGAGTAAAACCTAACGTACCTATTCTTTAGTTTCCAACTCATAGCACGGCTACTAGTTGCTTCGACAAGTTGCCAATCATCATCATCATCATCATCATCATATCAGCCGAAAGACGTCCACTGCTGAACATAGGCCTCCCCCAAAGATTGCCACAATGACCGGTCCTGCGCCACCCGCATCCAGCGGACTCCTGCGACCTTCACCAGGTCATCAGTCCACCTTGTGGGGGGCCTACCCACGCTACGCCTTCCGGTACGTGACCGCCACTCAAGAACCTTCCCGCCCCAACGGCCATCGGTTCTATGCGCAATGTGCCCCGCCCATTGCCACTTCAGTTTAGCGATTCGGAGAGCTATTTCGGTTACTTTGGTTCTGCTGCGGATGATCTCATTTTTAATCTGATCAAGCAGAGAGACTCTTAGCATAGCCCTTTCCATTGCCCTTTGGGTGACTTTGAGCCTTCTTATGAGGCCCATTGTAAGCGGCCACGTTTCAGTACCGTATGTCATCACTGGTAACACACACTGATCAAAGACCTTCGTCTTCAAACACTGCGGAATATTGGAGGAAAATATGTGTCGTAGCTTCCCGAACGCTGCCCAACCGAGTGGGATTCGACGATTGACCTCTTTCTCGAAGTTGCCAAACGCTAACGCTTAATCGTCAATCGTAAACGAAAGGCAGCCAACTGTCTTTGTCACACTAATATGAAAGAGTGACAGAGAGGGAAAACTACGATACGCTACTAAGCGTTAGCGATTGGCAACTTGGTTAAGCACCCTGGCCTGTTACCGCGGACTTCGAAATTCGTAAATTTCGAGAATTTGTCTCTGCTATTCCAACGTAAGCGTCATTAGAGTGAGAGAGACAAGTCCTCGATATTTGCAGATTTCGTGGTATGGTCGCTGGATAGGAATGTTTTCGATACAAATTATCAGTATTGGCAAGTTTTGTTGTAATAACAAGGTTTTATTTAATTCTATGGTCGAAATTCTTTTCGTTGTCTGGTTTCATACCACTCGTTCACGCTTTTAGTCTTTGCTATTTCGACTCAGTAGGTACCTATATAAAAAAAAACCGGTGCACTTGTATTTCTTTTTCACGCTAGATTTTAATCCATACATCAAAAATTAGAAACAAAACATGAACTCATTCAAAAATCACAACTGTGTCACGTTTTTTAGGGACACAAAATAAGACAACGAAAAGGATATTTGACCCTTTACTTGCACTACAAACTTTTACTTGTACTTGAACAACAGTTGAGTGTAGTACCTACATTTATCTCATAGTTGCATTAGCGTGTGGTGACGGCAGAAAGAATACATTTGTCACCACCCCAACTCCTCCTGCGGGTGTCCTAAGAGTCGACTAAGGGATTGAAGTGTCATTGACCATTATTTGATAAGAGATTGATGAGATTGAGGATGAAGATGTATTTTTCGACGGCGTGTGCTTAAAATGCAATGTAAGTGAGTACTGAGTACCATTAATTGCATTGACTTCGTTTGTGAGGAAGAACTAATAAACAACCTCGAATTAAATGAATTGTTCTGAGAGCATTGTGGAAACGAATTATTTTAATTTTTGTTTTCTTTGGGTCGTAACAAAAGTTTTTACTGATAAATATGCAGAAGAAATATTAAGAAGAAGATCTACCTGAAATCCGCTCTCTAGTCATCATAGTCGACATATTACTGTGATCGCCTATCCGCTTGCCCAGCGTGCAGCGTGGCGATTATGGGCATTTACCTCCTAATGCGTCTATACGCATAGTTAATATAAAAGGCCTACGTCCAGCAGTGGGCTATCATAGGCTGATGATGCATCCGCCGCAGTCGACCTTATACCTAACATATTCTAATGGAGTGTCAGGCGTCACAGGTAAAGCAGTTATATTTATTTATAAGTAGGCATCGCTTATGTAAAACACGGCGCTTGACGGTAATGTAAGCAGCCGATCAAGCGAGTAAACACCTACACTGCTATTACATTCGCACGAGATGCAGGGTATGATACATGCCTCGAGTACAGTCAACCAAGTGAAACCATGTCAAAACCATGCTCATACATTAGACTGTACAGAAATAATACTACTTGTCATTTTGAAATGGTCCTAGAGTGGCCTACGGATCCAGATGATTGACTACAAACTAAAACCAGAAAAACAATAGGTACATTATTATCAACTTACTGTCTGACCAAATTTTTTCATAGTAATTTGTATGGGAATTTCAGATGATAGTCGGCACAGGTTCTTGTTATAGGCATGAGCTGATTTTTTTTTCAAAGTGTTTTGGTGTTAGAGAAGTCGACTTAATATGCGTTATTAATTTCCAAAAATTGTAAAATAAGGAACACCCTAGTATGGATGGACGCATTAGGAGGTAATGTCCATAATTGACAACATTTCATATTTTTTAGTCCTAGTTTTTATTGTCTGTTTTGAAAGAACTCAATATTAAATGATTCACGTATTTTTTTATTTTTCAAAACAATTGTTAATTTAGTGCGAAAATCCCTTTTTATTACTACTTCGAGCAGAAAAAGCGTAAGTTACAAACGTCAAGAATCAGCTAAATGACGTCACAAGTGATGTTTCATACACGTAAGAAAACGACGAAAAAACGGTAACAAGTGTGATACGTCACTGCCAAACACAATTGACATTCCAAACACAAGATTTTTGGTTATAGTGACAGCTCTGAATCAGCTATGTGACGTCACTTCCCCTTTAAACTATTTTTAAGATTTTGAACTAAAATAATAAATATAATAATACATGTGTAAATCTCGAAATGGTTTTCGATTTAGGGACATCGAACATTTTGAAACGTTGTCAATTTTCCTGCTGAAACCGGATTGGCGACCGCAGTAGGTAGTGTCTCCACTATGATGAGATTGATGATGCTGTTGTCCATCATCAATCTTCAATAAATTAGTCCCTTAGTCGACTGTTAGTCCACGCACGAGAACGAATAGGCTGCAAGGAGGTAAAGATGTGGCTTAATTTGTGGTCACGACAGTAAGAATACATTTGTCATCACTCCAACTTTTCCCGCGGGTGTCGTAAGAGTCGAATTGAGGGATTGAAGTCACGGACCATTCGTTCATAGAAGATTGATTGGCAGCAGCGTCCTCATTGTGGACATACTCCACCAGTCTAGTGATCCAGTGGTCCAGTGAGTGTATGTTAGATCCAGTCCTGTGATCGCCAATCTGCTTGCCCAACGTGGCGATTATGGGCATTTACCTCCTAATATCTATACGCATAGTTGATAATGCGGCTGGTAGGTAATGACTGGTGAAATGTTAAATAAATCAAACCAATATTCTGTATTCTGCTAGACGAATACTAGCTAGGCTACAGCAATAACACTCTGACAGTGACAGCGTCGAGTGCGAGTATGAAATGCACTTCGCGTCACGTTATGTAAATCCATACGTTCTAGGGTTTAGCGGGATTTTATCAGGATTTTCAATATCACTACGCAAATAATCCCTGTCTGGCCTGTCAGTTTTTCAGTAGAATAGTGTTAAAGGGACTAAACCCCTGACGAATTTATCCCTGCCACAAGTACTTTACAGGCTACTTAAGGCGCGCTCGAATTTTGCTCATTGCGTCAAAAACGTGATTTTTTACAGAGACTGTGATGGTTACTGAAATCTTCAGCCAGCTGTTTCCATGTGCCCGCTTGGGTATCGTAAGAGTCGACTAAGGAATTAAAGTGTCACTGACCATTCAATTCTTGAGGATTGATGATCCACTATCATGATGGGTAGCAGCGTCATCATAGTGGAGACACTACTGTGATAGAAATAGTAGATACCTTTGTTCAGCAGCGGACAGATGATGTGTGTGAGCGCTTCGCGTCTTTTTCTTATGCTTGCTGCCAACTGCCAAGGATAGGAATTCCCTGCCAGCGTCTATATTTCCGAGATCCTATAACCCGTCAACCTTCAAGTCACGGGTGAATAAGCATCTTTTAGGCAAACTCACTCCATCGTAGGCCACGTCTCTGCCCTAAGCTAGTCTGTGGCCATGAGTAAGTCTATTTGAAATTTAAAAAAAAGTGATACCTGTATCTCTGGTGACGTCGAAGAGCTTGGCTTGCAGGTAGCGGTGGGGCGGAGTGCCTTTCGCCAGGAACAGACTTCCTCGGTCAGCCGAAGTCAGGAGACATACGTTGACTAGGATCTGAAATAAAACAATTTTTGTATTGGCTACCAAAACGCGTGGTTGGTTTGGTGGATAAAACGAAAACAATGATAATAAATAATCTTGGGACATCTTACACAAATCGACCTAGTCCCAAGGTAAGCTCAATTAAGGCTTGTGACGTGGGTAGAGTGGGTACCAAGCGACGATATATATACCTACCTAATAGATAGATATAGATACCTACATATAATAATAAAGCCATTTATTTCCAAATTAACAAAAGAAAATTATAAACAAAAGCAAGAAATTACATAATCAGGTAATTTGGACAGTCCATCTATGGACATAGGCCTCCTCCATATTATTCCATTGCTGCCGATCTTTCGCGGCGCGGGCCCATGTGGGTCACGGCATGTACGAGTATACCATCGCGCCAGCGGCGTCTCAGGTGGCCCCTGGGGCGGTCGGTATCCGAGATATAGATACATTATAGATCCTTAAATACATACACAGTGACGACCACAGAACAAATATTTGTGATAAATAAATACACAAATTATGCCCCCGCCGGGATTCGAACCCAGAACCTGCAGCTTCGTAAGCAGGGTTTCTACTAACTAAGTTACAGAGGCTGATAAGGGTCCATAAGGATTAAAATTTATACAAAGTAATCGTGGTAATTCGTTACCATCTATTCCGTTCCGTCCATGAGTGTGATTAGGAAAAAAAATAAAGAAATGAAATATAGGAGAAAAATGATTCGTTTTTTTGTTTTTGTACGTAGTCGCCCAAATAGTCTAACCCTCTATAGATTTTCTTTTTACGAATAATAGTTTTCTTCTACGTTACTTTCCTTAGTTACAATGCGATACGAACGGCTATACTACGCTATTTTTGCTACACCCTCTATAAAACTCAACTGTGTCAGTTAACTTCAAATGACATTATACAGTGTGCAAGTTAAAAAGACTAGAGCCCGCGCAGCTATAAAACGATTGCGCACGTAGCGTCATTGATTTAATTGTCTATTACATTGCCGCATGCAGAATTACTGATCTACCTAGTCTCTATACAATAGGAGGTAAAAAACTGACTTGTGAGATTGTGACTACATACATAGTCATAATATTCATAAGGGTCCTCTAGATTTATCAAAGACCGACTAAACGGTCAACTTCAAAATTATTCGCTCGGAGTTCTCGGAGATATCAAGTAATAATAAGACGTATTTAGGCAAAATGGAACCAAGCCACAAGAATTTTTCATTCTAATTAACACCATAGATCAAAATAAATAAGAAGTCAATCTCTGAAATGACAAATTCATGTGGGTTGGTTCCTTTTTGCATAAATACGTCCATACAAATAAATAAATAGTCGGATTGTGAACCTCTTCTTTTAAAGTCGGTTAAAGAAATAACAAGCTAGTCCTAGCGCTAAAAAACTTTATCAGAAAAACCCATCCAATTTAGACTTGAGAGCAAACACGATGGATACGATGGAACTAGAACTAATTAAACTTTTACTGTAATGCCTCTTTAGGTGCTCGAAAACTAAAACTGAATAGGATACTCGTAAGGTACTCGTAACGTAGATCTTGAAAATACAAAAGAATAAACAAATAAATATCATGGCATAATCAACTATCAATGGGCCTCATAAGAAGGCTCAAAGTCACCCAAAGGGCAATGGAGAGGGCTATGCTAGGAGTCTCTCAGACAGAGAGTCAGCAGAACCAAAGTAACCGAAATAGCTCTCCGAATCGCTAAACTGAAGTGGCAGTGGGCGAGGCACATTGCGCGTAGAACCGATGGCCTTTGGGGCGGGAAGGTTCTTGAGTGGCGGCCACGTACCGGAAGACGTAGCGTGGGTAGGCCCCCCACAAGGTGGACTGATGACCTCGTGAAGGTCGCAGGAGTCCGCTGGGTGCGGGTGGCGCAGGACCGGTCATTGTGGCAGTCTTTGGGGGAGGCCTATGTTCAGCAGTGGACGTCTTTCGGCTGATATGATGATGATGATGATGAATCAACTATCAACAAATCAACTTAGTCCAAAGGTGTCAGGTTCCAAGTTGGATCTTCCAACCCCGGGTCACTAACAATGAGTTCAGAATTCTTCTTCTCCAAAGAAGAAGTTCAGAATAAATCTATGAAATTTTATTTGATATTTAGCAATCGCTTTTTAGTGAAAGAAACGATCGCGAGGAAACCGGACTAATCCCAATAAGGTTTAATTTCCTTCTAATGTCCATTCATCCTTAGCTGTCTTATCTAGTAAACGACTTTCTAACCTAAAAGTACACGTTTTCTGTTGTAAACTGCTGTTTCCTTGATAAAAATTTAACCCTTAACCAGGTTGTGATCTCATAGCGACCACTTAGCAAAAGATTTTTTTCTGACGAGCAAAACGCTTGTAGCGGCCAGTAAATGTCATTGACGTATAGTCTATAAACTGACAGATTTCTGAACGCACCCAAAATCGATGTGTCAGAACAAATTTCTTTGACGTTTTAGTTGTCAAATTCAAAAACCGAAAAAGTGGCAGATTTTGTGGTTTGCTCCAGATAAATACTATTATTGTGTCGAATAAAATTACGGTAAGTGCTATGTGTTGATTTATTTTGGTACTATATAAGGTAATGTAAGTGTAGTATGTCATAAATGGTCACAGTAATAGTTTTTTACATAAAATTTTTGCTCTTAAAGTTTGTGGGCCCTATATGACCTCTGCCCGTTGCGGTTTGGTACAAGTGGTTTGTATGTGACCACCGCCAGGCTGGGCATTTATGTGAAATTTAAGGGTAAGTTCATTACTGTACACTATGTAGGTCCACCCACTAAACATCTCAAGAATTACTGTAAGTATATACTTACAGTAATTCTGCAAAATAGCAAAATCCGCTTCAAAACTAACTTATAATTATATAATTATAAGTTAGTTTTGAAGCGGATTTTGCTAAATAGTGTTCGAATATAAAAATAAATATCCTTTTTTCTTACTTTTATTGTGGTTTTATTGTGTCCATAATTACAAATGTAAACATAACAACTACCCCTTAAAACTTCAATGTATCGCCAGCAGGGCAGTGGCCACATACGGAACACGTAGGCCTCCTGGTAACGAGCACAGGGCGTATATTGACCACCGGGTTTTTTTTGGAAATAATGTTTCTCGCCAGGCCTGTTTAAGGGTTAAGCAATTTACTAATCACTACGGACGGACTGCACAAATACGGACTCAAGTATTTTGGTATAGGCAAATATGGCAGTTTACAACAGAAAACGTATACTTTTAGATTAGAAAGTTGTTTACTAGATAAGACAGCTAAGGATGAATTGACTTTAGGGTCAAGTTTCGTAGAAACGCCAAGCCAAATCCGCCGCGTGGTGACGGCAGTAAGAATATATTTTTACCACCCCAAATCTTCTCGCTGGTGTCGTGTCATAAGAGTCAACTAAGGGATTGTAGTATTTCATTTAATATTTGTTTTATAGAAGATGGTGATCATGATTCTAATGCCCAAGAAGGTAATGCCCATAATCATCTCATTGGGCAAGAGGGTTCGCGACCGCATTTGGTAGTGCGTTCACTATGATCACATTGCCGATTATCATCCATCATTCATTCAGGAATGATTAGTGTCATTAGTCATTACACTCATTACAATCCAGGTGGTCACTGGTAACATGTATTCAATGATCAGCCTCCGTAGCCTAGTCGGTAGTGACCCTGCCTACGAAGCTGGAGGTTCCGGCGAGGGCATTATTTGTGTATTTCTTTATCACAAATATTTGTTCCTTGGTCATGGTTGTCTATGTATTTTAGTATCTATATGTATGTATAGTTGAATTATCGAGAAGATGGAATTGCATTTGTAGTGGTGTTACTAAAGCAACGCTTCTAAAGTGAACCTTGTGTCTTTACAATTAGGTTTACTATTAGTCGAATAATGCCAATACATGAGTCGATAAAACATACACAATAGCACACAATACATTGTAAATAGGCGATACCACTACATATGCAATTTCATTTTCACGATAATTCAACTATATCTATCTATTATACATATCGTCGCTTGGTACCCACATCTCAAGCCTTAATTGAGCTTACCGTGGGACTAGGTCGATTTGTGTAAGATGTCCCAAAATATTTATTTATTTATTCTTACTGCCGTCACAAGAGTATCGATGCACTCTGGCATAAATGAAAGCCACACAATGTTCAGTAATGAGACTGAGCACACGTAAAACGATTGTCATTGATTTCATTGGCTATTAACATAGATGCTAGCTGAATACAAATAAGCACTTTTATGACAAGAACACACAATAAAATAAAATTGGATTTCTTCTATGCCATTCCCGATGGAAATCTAACTACGGCACAGATGCTAAGCTGTAGCTTATGGACGCCCGTTACTCCAGTAAGAAGCCTTCCGCGAACTTCAGAATTCACAATACGCTTATAACTACTCCACCCTCCCTTCTTATTTGGACTTGGCATTCGTCATATAGTTCCTATGTGGTGATGGCAGTAAGAACACATTTGTCAGCACCCAAACTCTTCCCGTGGGTGTCGTAAGAATCGACTAAAGAATTTGAAGTATCATTGACCGTTTATTTATTGAAAATTGATGATGGGCAGCAGCATCACCATAGAGGAGTGGACACATTATTGCGATCACCCACCCGCTTGCCCAGCGTGACGATTATGGGCATTTACCTCCTACAGCGTCCTAACCCTTACGTAGGAGACGCCTTTGTCCAGCAGTAGACTGTTTATATGCTGACGATGTGATGCGTTATACAGACCGAATCGTGGGAGCCGTATCTGGGTACTTGCCATTATCGTTCCTTTCATCACTACACGTTGCTTCGGAACTTCCTAAAAATATATGTCCCAAGCTTCCTCCTTTAGCTTTGGGTAACCTGCAGCTTTATATACTTAGCACGCAGCAATTAGGACAGTAGGAACTAAATAAAGGCTTGTAATAAAGGGGTATCACAAAGTTTCAGCACGTGGAAGCCTGGAGCGGAGTTAAAACGGAGCGAAACGAGTTACAAACAACGGTTTAGTCAAATTTAAATACTTTTTACCGCCTGGATTATGTCCATTAGATCTTGTGCTTATAGGTTTGGGGCGAGTGGAGTTTTAATGTCGATGACATCAATTTCATGTCACGCTGCATAGGAGCACGAGCAAGACTAAAAAAAACATGGATTCAAGCCTCAACGCAATCCTGTAGTACAAAAAAGTGCCCTATAAAGGGTTAAGGATCTGTTGAGTAATAAAAGATGGTACAAGTTTCCTATTATTTGGAAATCCAAACCTAACGGAATCACAACAAATTCTATGCCAAGGGAAGTATTTAAAGTGTGACTTGTGACTGCTGTGATATTACCAAGACCAAGATTTAATGACGAAAATTGAGATGAAACGGACTATGGCTGTGACATTGGGTGGATGGAAAGAGAATACTGACGCTGCTTGGGTAGACCACAACTAAAACTCACAGCACTTCAGTTACATCGTGAAGATAGCATATATGGCAGTACCGACATATTGGGATTTCGTTTCATTTAGTTTACGTGTTAAATTACCCCGTTTTAAATCATAACTAATAATACCACTGCAGACCTATTGTCTGCAGGACCGTTACTAATGGCCCAATCATCATTTTCCGGACCATCTTGTCCCTTCTGGACATCGTTACGACCTGGGTCTTTAGACTGCGATTTTATGGCATTAATTAACCTTAGGCTAGATTGCCCTATCTTGTGAAAGGTAATCTGTGTAAGGCACATAAAGTTGTTCAATTTGAGCGTTTACAGCAGAAGTTACAAGTGCCCTCGTAAACCTGCGAGCTAAGCGTCGCGTAATGTCTTCCGCTCCATCTATAAACGGGGATCTATAAACGTAATTAAATTTATGATTATGAGTTCAGATCAATTACCTGTTTGACAGTGTTCTTAACTTAGAAATGAGGTCATCCACAATTCCGGAGCAGAACCAAAGTAACCGATATAGTATAGCTCTCCGAATCGCTAAACTGGACTGCTACCGCGAACATCGAAGTTCGCAAATTGCGGGGATTTGTCTCTGTCACTCCAACGAAGGCGTCATTAGAGTGACAGAGAAAAATCCCCGAAATTTGCGAAATTCGATGTTCGCGGTACCAGGCCTGAAGTGGCTGTGGGCGGGGCACATTGCACGTAGAACCGAAGGCCGTTGGGGTGGAAAGGTTCTCGAGTAGCGGCCGCGTACCGGAAGGCGCAGCCTGGGTGTGGACTGATGACCTGGTGAAGGTCGCAGGAGACAGCTGGATCCGGGTGGCGCAGGACCGATCATTGTGTCAATCTTTGGGGAACTATGTTCAGCAGTGGACGTCTTTCGGCTGATATGATGACGATGAAAGTAGTAGCACGTACGAGGGGGCCTATTTTGATGCATCTTACCCCGCGACCTTATATAACATGGACGTCTAACGCCAGCTCATACATGCCCCCAAAACCAATTGTTCAATTCTGCCAAGATGGGCAGAACATAGCGCTTTTCTTAACACCGCGCATATGTCGGCGCAACATCTTTGACAAATGTTTATAGAATATAGCCAATCAAAACTTTGATGGACCAATCACAACTATTTTTAAATGGCGGTTTCAGTTTTTATAGGTTGACATTGAAATTCATTACCGTGACGCATTGAAGAGGGGGTAACACTTGTCAACTAAAATTCAGGACCGTTTTTGAAAGGCAATTTAATATGGCGTGCGGCTTCCATGTTTTATTTATTCGTAGGTCGTAGGTGTCAGCTGGATGTCGATTCGGTGGCGCAGGACCGATCATTGTGTCAATCTTTGGGGAACGCCTATGTTCAGCAGTGGACGTCTTTCGGCTGATATGATGACGATGAAAGTAGCACGTACGCGGGGGCCTATTTTGATGCATCTTACCCTGCGACCTTATATAACATGGACGTCTAACGCCAGCTCATACATGCCCCCAAAACGTATACGTAATATGTTGCCCTCTTTCTCGAAGTTGGACCCACCTAACTGGACAGTTTGTCCTAGGTATATATAGTCGTCTTCAACTTTGAGTGTAAAGTCTCCGATTATTACGGAAGTTGGTGCTACATGGGAATTTGACATGATTTTCGTCTTATCCATGTTCATCCTAAGACCAACTCGCTTTATGTTGTGTTGATGCTTGAGCTTCAATCTTACCTTATGGCACAGCACGTTGATGTCCAACTCATTGGCCACATCCTTGATCAGGTCCATGAACAGGTCTGCCTCCTCCAACTGCCGCTGCGCCGCCGAACCGCTCGGCGAACGTGACCTCTGAAAAGATGGAACAGGGTGAATATTCTGCATTTTTATTCAGTTGCAGGGTTGCCAACTCAAATTTTCGTTTACCCCTAAAACACAAATTGAAAAGCCCCAGATCTGTACTGATTTTTCAGAAAAACCCCTTAAAAAACAAAAGTTAGCTAAAGTTATTTATTTAACTATTAATCCTCCACATTATTTAGAATTTCAAACATTTTGAGGAACCCTCAGAAGAAAATTACTTTTTATGGTCGTAAATTTTTTGCACATACATTTTTCGTAACATTTTACTACTGGGAGTAAATTTAACGCACGATCCCGTTCGATGTAATGTAAAGCGCACCATCATACATGAAATGGAAAAATCAAAAACCCCCAAATTTACCCCTTAAAATATTTGGCCCCTAAAAAAACGCAAGTATCTTATTTACCCCCTAAATCTAGGGGTAAAACCCCTAAGTTGGCACCCCTGAGTCATTTTTGCATTGATAAGTTGGGATCTGGACGTGTTTGGGCTCGTTCGAATCAGAATCAGCCATGTTTTTTGTATGAACTTACTACAGTTGCCGATTTCTAAGAATGAACTTTTGACAGTTATAGATTAATTCTTATTAATATGAGGGTAAGAATCACCATTTTTCCGAAAGTCTTTAGGCATGTGCCTTAAATACATGACGACTTGTTAAGAAATGTTTCTTAACTGTCAAATGTTCATTCTTAGAAATCAGCAACTATACGAGCGTCACGTAAAGGTGCATGCACACCAAAAGAGCATTCGCTGTTCTATCCTCCACTCTACGAAATCAACGAATTACGTTTCATGTAACGATTGAATTTCGTAGAGTAGGGGGATAGAACAGCGAATGTTCTTTTGGTCTGAACGCACCTTTAGAATGAACTTTTGACAGTTATAGATTAATCCTTATTAATATGAGGGTAAGATTCGCCATTTTTCCGATAGTCTTAACGTCATGTATTTAAGGCGCATTTCTAAACTGTCAAATGTTCATTCTTAGAAATCGCAACTATACGAGCGTCACGTAACGGAAACTCAAATTTTATACGAAAATATTGTGCTATTATTTTTTATTATCTAGATTGAATCAGCTCGTGATAGTCGTGATTCGAATGAGCCTAAGTACGTCCAGATCTGGAAGAATCAGTTTTTCGGGATTTTTTTTGGAAAACGCCCAAGTATTGTTACAAAAAGTGTTATTCTAATTTTAATATAATTGAGAGGGAGAAAAAAGACAGAGACAATGACAGAATAATACAGAGAGGGAATGCCGCTAGCATAATGGGTTCAATGCCGCAGGCGGACTTATTGGAGGGGGTTTTCTTTTTATAGGTATTTGTATATATATATATGTGTATTTTAATAGTTTTAATTAGTTTTATTAAGTTTTAGTTTATTTATAATTTTATTCTCATTTAGCCCCGGCTATACTCTTTGTGTGTTACATTGATTTATAAATAAACTAGTAAATAATATTGTTTCTATAAATTTGAGAATTAAAATTACCAATAAATAACATAATTGAGTACCAACACCAAATCTAGCGTAATCAATGTTATTGCTACTCGTCCTTCCGTTTCCAGTAACAAACGCGGGACGACAATGATGAATCCGAGCAGTTAAAACGCTCCTCAGATCACCCAACAACTTTTAAATTCTGCGAAGATTATTTTCTGAAAAAGGTCACTGAGTTCTTGCATCGTTAAAACTTGGGAACTTGCAAGGTGCAGTCAAGTTTAATAAGAATAACTAACAGATGCAGATGATATTATGAATGTCGTGTATAAATGATTTAAAAGATTTTTTTATTACTCTGTTTTGCCGGACTTGTACTTAACTCGTATCGAGTTGTAAAACAGGGTTACATCACTAGTCTGTCAGACACGTCAAATGCTACCTAAATGCCACGGGCCGCCAATGTTTAAACATCATATCATCAGCCTATCTCATTCCACTGCTGGACGTAGGCCTCTCCTATTGACTATGCGTAAAGACGCATTAGGAGGTATATTATATTATATTATAGCCTTTTTTATTTCCATGAACTCTCATAATTTATTTGAGCTGAAGTAGTTTAATATATTGTTTGTTTTATTTGAGTCATGGATCCCGTTTGGGTAAAGGCACTTCTTCCACAACTTTTTATTCCTTCCTTGGAGCATCCAATCCCTTCCCGCCACTTCTGTTATGTCGTCAGCCCATCGTTTAAATGGTTTGCCAACTTTTCTTTTTCCTGGTGGTCCGTTCCACCTTGTAGTTAGAATAGTCCATCTGTTGTCGCTATACCTAGATATGTGTCCTGCCCATTGCCACTTAAGCTTTCTGGCTAATATTAGTGCATCTATGACTCTCGTTTTTTGCCTTATTATTTCATTTCTTATTTTATGTTTCTTATTTATTTTCAGTATTCTTCTTTCCATGGCCCTTTGTGTTGTACTTATTTTTTGTTTGATTCTGTTTGTGTAAGTCCAAGTTTGGCATCCATATAGTAGGCAAGGTAGGAGACAGGTATCCATTATTGTTTTCTTAATCTTTATGCTATAGTTCCCTTGAAGAATTTCTTTGAATGACCAAAACTTTTTCCAGGTGATGTTTTTTCTTCTTTCTATTTCTTCCTCATTGTTAGTTTTCATAAAGGATATTTGTTTGCCTAAATAAATGTAATTATCTACATAATCTATACTATTTTTCTTTATAACTATTGGTACTCTAAGGTTGTTAGTCATTATTTTGGTCTTACTTCTGTTCATGTGTAAGCCCACTTTTTCGATTTCCATGTCAAGTGTGTATATCATTTCTTGGAGTTGTTCAGCTCTTTCAGCAAATAAAATAATGTCATCTGCAAACCTCAGGTGTGTTAAACGGTGGCCATCAATGTTGATTCCATACTTCGACCACTGTAGCTTTTTAAAGATGTGTTCTAAGACGGCAATGAAAAGCTTGGGTGATAAAGGGTCACCCTGCCTGACTCCTCTTTCTATTTTGATGACATTTCCTCTTCTTTCTAGTTTGACTCTGCTTGTACTGTTTGAGTAAATGTGCTTTATGATGTTTATGTAGTTGTCTTCCACATTTGATGCCTTGAGAGCGCTCCAAATTGAGTTGTGACTGATACTATCAAATGCTTTACTGTAGTCTATGAAAGCGACATATAATGATTTATTGAATTCATTATACTTTTCAATAAGTTGTTCTGTCGCATGGATATGGTCTGTTGTACTGAAGCTCGAGCGGAAGCCTGCCTGTTCTATTGGCTGCGCAGAGTCTATTTTTTCAGTGATTCTTTTTAGTATGATAGAAGTGAAGAGCTTATATACACTTGCCAGTAGGCTGATGGGTCTGTAATTTCCCATTTCTAGGGGGTTTCCTTTTTTGTATATCAATATTATGTCTGATGAGCACCATTGCATTGGCACTTCATTACTTTCTAATACCATGTTGAATAATAGGGTTAGGTGCTTGAGTAGTACAGGAGCTCCTAATTTGAGACAGTCATTTGTTATCCCATCTGGTCCTGGGCTTTTCTCATTTTTTAGGTTTTTTATGTGTGAGAGTGTCTCTACTTCATCTATTGGTTTGACAGGTATATAGTTGTTGGTCTGCTCTTGTTCTGGGCTGTGACTATCTGCTTGGCTGTATAGGTCTTTGTAGAACTGTGTGGCATGTTCTATCACATCTCTCCTTGATTTAGTTTCGTTTGAATTGTTTTCCAGTTTTTGTATCCATTTTTTCTGCAGTGTCATTTCTTTATAGGCTCTCTTGGCACTTCTATGGGTATGTAGATTTCTGTTTATTATTTCTTCTCTGTAAATGTTGTAGTCTTGTTTTATTGCTTTATTGGTAATTTTGAATAATCTAGTAAGTTCTTTTTTCTGTTCTTTAGTTTTATTTGTAGCTTTTATCAAAGTTGAGCGCTCCTTGATGAGCTGTTTTGTGTTGTCACTTAGTATTGTTGGTCGTTTTGTAGTATTTACTTGAGTTGGTTGTAGGCTTCGCAGTATGGTATGTTCTAGCAGGCTATAGTATGTTTGGGTATCTTTAGGTATATCTATGATATTGTTTTCAATGTTCTTTTCTAGGTGACTTAAGTAATATTTAATATCTTCTTCTGTTTTAGGGGTTCTTATTGCACTTTTGAAATTTTTCCTGCTTTTCCTTTTTTGAGATAACTGAAATGTTGCTCGTAAGAGTCTGTGATCAGAAGAGTAGTTGATTTGGTTCAAAACTTCAATATTTTTTGTCATATGAAATTTGTTTGTCATAATAAAATCAATTTCATTTTTTATGGTGCCGTTAGGTGATAGCCAGGTCCAACGTTTTGTTTCTTTTTTCTTGAAGAATGTATTGATGATTGATAAGTTGTGTTCTAAGGCATAGTCTATAAGTTTCTGTCCTCTTGTATTCCGTTCACCATAGCCATAGTTGCCAGAACATAGACTTTCCTCTTTCTTAGTACTTCCAATTTTCGCATTGAAATCTCCCATTACTATCAGGGTATCATCTGCTAGGTCGTGCGCTTTCTCCAGATCATTGTAGAAGGCCTCTACTGTTTCATCTTGTGCTGCTTCTGTTGGGGCATATGCCTGAATTATTGAAATGTTAAGCTCTTCTAATTTTAACTGAAGTAGGGCTACTCTTTCTGAGATTCCTGTGAAGTTATGTATTTTATACTTGTGTTCTTTTTTAACCAGGAATCCAACCCCATGTAGGCCTTTAGTTTCTCCTATATACCACATAATGTAGTCTTGATATTCCTCTATGTGGCAACCAATTCTTTTCACTTCCGATAACCCTAGCACATCAAATTTGACGTTTTCTAGTGCATGTGTAAGTTGCAGATATCGTTATGTTGATGACAGGGATCTTACATTGAATGTTCCTATTTTTAAGGTTATGTTTTCAGTTTTTGGTTTTTTGTGCTGGTTAAGTAGTGATTTATTTACTGGAAGGGATGCTGGTGTTGCAGTCTTACTTGATATTTCTTTATTTGGTAGGGACTTTAAATTGGGAAGTTTCCATTGTTTTTTTTGTTGTGCGGTAATTTTTTACACTTGGAGGGTTATGGTCATATTCCCCCACGGTGACCAGCCGGCTTGGAGGAAGGTGTTTAATGTTTGTATTGCTAATTGTTGAGGTATTTTTTCCTATATGGTTTCGGTTGTCGGTGGTGATTAGTTTTTTGTCTCGGTGAATGAGTTAGATCTTGCACGTCCCACACTGTTTAGGATGTTTGGCCGTAGTATTTCTCTTCCAGCTACTCTAGTTCTGGGCATCTCTGGCTTATCCTCTGTGTTCACTTTTTTGTGTGATGACATGTTGGGTGAGTGGGAGTCGTCTCTTTTCCTTTTGTCTCTGTTTGTATCTGCAGGTTTTTTAACTATAATGTTATCATATTTTATAAATGCTATGTTTCCCTTCTTCTTCTCGGCCTCAACTTCCGCTTGTAGTTGTTTGCGTTTTTCAAGTACATCTTTGGGAAAGTCTTCTTTAATATATATTCCTTCCGGGAGTTTTGATCTGTTTTTAAGTATTAGATGTTTCTTCCAGGTAGAAGTGAGGGATATGACTACCGGTCTGTTGGTGCTGGCCTTCTTGCCGATTCTATAGATGTTACTTATTTCTTGACTATCCAGGTGCGTTTCTGACTCGATTATGATTTCCTTTATAAAATCTACTAGCTCGGCTTCCGATTTTCCGACCTCGTTAATTCCAAATAAAACTAAGTTATGTTTTCTTTTTTCTCGTTCGATAAAGCTGAGCTTTTGTTCCAAAATTGAGACTTTCGACTTCAGCTCCGAGTTTTCTTCTGTCAATCTTTTTAATTAGGAGGTAAATATCCATAATCACCACGCTGGGCAAGCGGATTGCCGATCGCAGTAATGTGTCCACTATGATAACGCTGCTGTCTATCATTAATCTTTAATCAAAGAATGGGCAGTGACGCTTCAATCCTTTAGTCGGCTCTTACGTCACCCGCGGAAACAGTTGAGATGGTGATAAATGTATTCTTACTGCCGTCACTAAACGACCCAGTAAGACGCGCGGTACAGTATAATAAGTAGTACTAACGTAAATAAATAAATATCTTGGGACATCAAAGTCAAAGTCAAAGTCAAAGTCAAATAATTCTTTATTCAAATTGGAATAGCAACAAACTCTTTTGAATCGTCTAGATATGAAAACTACTTCCGGTTCGAACCCTACACCGCTGACCCAAGAAGAACCGGTAAGAAACTTGGCGGGAATTATTTTTTCAAACAATGATGGTAACTACATCTTACAACTAACATGCATTAAAAAATAAAAACATAAAATTGATTTTAAACAAATTGAAATATAATAATAATAACAAGAGATGTAAAGTCTCTAAAAGTCACAACATTTATAAGTAATAATTTATAGAGAAGTAAGGTTTCTCTCCGAATAGGTATATAATAATAACATTATATAATGCACGTTTGGAGATGTACAAGGTCTCCAAGCGTAAATTATCGTAATTGAATGTCATGACTTTAACAAACTAATAATTAAATCCTAAATTACTCCCACACAAATCACATCTTACACAAATCGACCTAGTCCCACGGTAAGCTCAATTAAGGCTTGTGATGTGGGTACCAGGCGACGATATATATAATAGATAGATACATATAGATACTTAAATACATAGACAGCCATGACCAAGGAACAAACATTTGTGATAAATAAATACACAAAGAATGCCCTCGCCGGGATTCGAACCCGGAACCTCCAGCTTCGTAGGCAGGGTAACTACCAACTAGGCTACGGAGGCTGACTAACGTACAGTAAAGACACACCCTGCTTCCCTCAAAAGCCCCCCCCCCCCCCTGCTGCCGTGACCGCATGTTACCCTAGCATGTGTCATCGCACTCACCAAAAATTTCATTTTGATTTTGTCTAATCCTGTGATTTCTTGTATTATACCCCGTGTTTTTATTGATTTCCGTTAAATTAAAGGGAAGCATATTTAGGTCAAAAATAATCAATTTCTCTAAGAAACTAGTGCCTTAACTAGGGTTTGCAATTCGAATATTCGAATATTCGTTTATTCGAATTATTCGCCTCAAATAATATCCGAATTCATATTCCTGCTAATAATACCTGCTGTCATCAGCAGGTATTATTCGAATAAAACGAATATTTCGAATAGTGAAAGTTTGTGTGAAAATAATGTATTTTTGCGAAGAATTATAATAAAATTCCAAAATTAACATGAACATTAATGTAAACATATATTTTAATGATTAAACAACGTTTAAATCAATTAAGTTAATTTAAATATTAATAACTTAGTGGTTTTACTTAAAAGGGGACATCAATAGCAATTTTGTTTTCCAAAGATGTCCAAACGCTCCAAGCAAAGATCTGTCAAATCTCCTAAAAAGTTTACCAATAAACACCAGGAACAGAGGGTTTAGGTTAAGTGTAGTGTCATAAGTGGGAGCAATTGGCAATTCCAAACATTATACGATCTTTTGATTTATCGTATACCTTGCCATAGGTATTTTTAAATTGGTATAATAATAAAAACACTGGAACCTTTCTTCGTTATTAGTATCGTAATTACCTGTGAATACTGAAACCTGTACCCTACACAAACCTACCGTGATAGCTCGCTTACGCTTATATCTTTCTGGCTTGATACAGTAATGATGATAAATATGATGATGTGATTTAGAATAATCAGGGATTGCAATCCAGCAGTGTTTTCAATCCAGCTGGATTTTTGCTGGATCGGCGTCAATCCAGCTGGATCCAGCGCGGATCCAGCAGATAGTAAAAATACGAAAAAAAACGACTTTTTGCAATAAAACAGGTTAATTATTAATAATAATATTTAATATAATGAAAAGGAGGATAATAACGCGCGATTTTGTGACCATTATACATTAAAAAAAAAACTTAAAAAATAAAATAATTAGGAAATTAAAAAACACAACTATCGTTTGCACTAAAAAGTAGCAAATAATTCTTTTTTCAGGTTAATTCTTGTGAGCGTATCTACATATAGGCGTTTGTCTTATTACTTACCTACTACGTTTTCTTTCGATTGCAGTCGGGGAACCTTTCATTACGGAAAATATAAATATAATATATGGAGTTTCCCCGACTGCAATCGAAACAAAATATAGTAAGTATTAAGACAAACAAATAGATACGATCACAAGAATTAACCTGAAAAAGGAATTATTTGTTACTTTTCAGTTCGCTTAAAACGGCAGTCGTGTTTTTTAATTATTCTCTTTATTTGAAACCTTTTAGTGTGCCCCTTAGTTTAAAATTGGATAGAATTTCAAAAACCGACTCCGCAGAGGGCTGAAGCTTCGCTCCCGGGACGACCCGTAATATCACCATCTGAAAACTCGCTCTACCTTAGCCCCGTCACCCCACGTGAAGTTTTCAAACTAACTAAATGTCTCAAAAATAAAAGAAGTTCCCTATTTAGTAAAAAAATGAGCTGAAGAGTTAACCCCTCCTTTGACACTTCTCTTTAACCAGTCTTTTACAGAAGGAACAGTCCCAGATCTCCTTAAAATGTCCGTTATATTAAACCTGTATATAAAAAAGGCAATCACAATGAATGTAGTAATTACCGCCCCATACCCTCTTCTACCAACATTTTCCAAAATTTTTAAAACCGCTATGTCAAACCGATTATATTCCTTTTGTGAAAAGGTCGCTCAATATCGTCAGCAGTCTTCAAGTACATAAACAAAGTTTTAAACACAATAAATGACAGAAAATATGCTAGCAAAGCTTATGATTGTGTTTTATATGATATTCTATTGAAAATTTATTTGGAATAGGTATTAGAGGCTGTTCTCACAATTGGTTTAAATCATACCCTACAGGGTACGTACACAAATCGAATTGAAATAGAATATCACCACTACATTACAGGTACCATACAAACATTTCAATCACATAAAACGAATATTACTCGACCAACACCCCAAGGCAGTGTTCTCGGTTGTGTTTTATTTTTAATTAAATAATAGCTTAAATACAACCATTCAAAATATTGTAATCTGGTTGGACGATTACAATTTAAAGCTTAATTTCAATAAAAGCAAACTCATGCAATTTAGACCCTACCAAAAACGTAGCATAAACATAGATTTCTCATTCCGAAGCACTACATTAGAATCGGGTCCACACGTTCCCACTTCTAGGCATACACATTGATTCAACCATAAATTGGAAGGAGCACACGTATTAACCACGGCCACCAAGGGCCAAGCGCGGGATCGCGGAACCGTTTCAAACACGACGTAAAATAAGTTTATGTAAAGTTAATTATGCATTTTTTTGGTGAATTTTATTTGCGGATCCGCAGTGCTGGATCCAGCAGACCGAAAAATGCGCTGGATCCAGCTGGATTGCTGGATGCTGGATCCAGCAATTGCAATCCCTAATGATAATATATCAGCATTCAAATAAAACCAAATATCTCATTATTAAACGGGACATTTTTTGTTCCAAGGGGTAAGCCTTGAATAAGGTTTAACTTACTGCCTGAGACAATTAAGCAGCTATTTAATGAATAAAATTGTGATAAATTTAGTTATTTTTTTTTTACTTTTACGCTATAACAATCTTATTCAACTTAATTTTGAATTTAATTTGAATAAAATTTTAGACTGAAAATCCTCATGTTTTGGTAAAGATTCATCATCACGAATTATATACAAAATTTTAGTATTTTTTTCATAAAGAATTATTTTTGGCACACAGTTTTTTATACATATACCTACATGTCAGATCAAAAATGTAAATAGCTAATGATTGAGTCACAGAACAGAAAAAACATGTTTATATTATTCCGTAGATTGAGTGTATCAATGTGTGATCAAGCATTAAAAAAATGAGATACAATTTTAAACTCCTTACACTGAATCAAGGCCAGCTAAAAAGCTACAGACCATACTTGCCTCTTAGGTACAGTCAAAGACAAAATAAGGTGTAAACAAAAATGTTCAAAAATATATTTTTTTGCTTATTACACAGAGTTAGAGTGCAAGAACGTCGTAACATATTTATGAGCGGATTCTTTCGATACTTATTTTTGCACTTGACTGTACCATAAAAGTCTGTCTGTTGTATCGAGAGGTTATAACGCTTTCATTTTACGTCATATATTTTACAATTACATCCCTTTAAAACATTCATTAACTATTTTTCCATAATATTCGTTTTCTTCGAAAAATTCGAATATTCGAATACTGGAAATTGAAGTATTCGTATTATTCGAATACTAAAATTGGACGAATATTGCAAACCCTAGCCTTAACTCTTACTGTTATTGAGTTATTAAAAAATAAGTTGAATGACTGAACATGAACAAGTGTATTGCAACCTTTATTACATCCTAATGTTAATTATTTCGGCATATGCCGTCAGTCACCTGAGATCTTATCAAGGTTCTCTCACACATGCCATTACAATTATTATGGATGAAAACGAAAAAAAATTTTTTTTTACGAAATTAACAAAAGCCGATATACCAGGCAACTTCTATTAATGTCTCAAGTAACCTGTCCAATTTAACGGAAATGTAAAAAAACACCATGTACATAAAACACTGCTAAGGCCTAATATTATGTGTCAGTACATGTTTGAAAGAGGTAAACAAAAGGCGGTCTTATCGCTAAAGAGCGATCTCTACCAGAGAACCCTTTGAGTACAGGAGATAAGAAAGTAAAAGTTGATAGTATTTAGGTGGTGCAAAACTGAGAAAAGTGGTCTGATGCTAAGGAATGTAAAAATAAACACATAATACAAATACATATACATATACATATGTATATATAAATAGATAGGTACACATATAAATACATATATTATAAAAATACATATACATCATCTCATCTCATTTCAATAACATTTACATCTTAATGATGATCAGGGATTGGACAAATGTGCGTCATTGTTCGCAATAATATGGACAATATGGACATGGCACCAAAATTGATTGAATGAATAATTAAACGAATCATTTCTTGAAATTTGATTTCGAAGCTTTGAGGGGTCACACAGATTTTCAGAGTTAACGGTGTCAAAAAGGTAATTTTCTGAAAATGATTAAATTATTAATTATTCAATCAACTTTGGAGTCATGTCCATATTATTGCGAACAATGACGCACATTTGTCCGATCTCTGATGATGATGTAAATATTATGAATAGTTAGCTTCGGACGATGTTAGAAGCTTTAAGACTTATAGTTGGGCTTTAAAATATGAAAGCCTTAAGCTTAGAACAAAGCTTGACAAAGCTTACTCGGCTTCAAGTTATTATACAATGTGCCTATGAGGAAAGGGAAAATTTGAACAGCGGATTTCTGACCAAATTCGAAGTTAAAAATATCGTATGAAGTATGCCGGATTCCATTTATTTTAAGAGAAAATGTTTTTTTAAACCGTTTTTGATCGTTAGGTACGCGATAATAACGCGTTTTAGGAAACGATTTTATTACCGTGTTGTATTAGTCTTGTGAAGTCTGGTCACACTTAATTGACAGACATGAGATACTAGCATGTGTAAAAAAAACGTTAAAGTGCATTTTTTGCGATAGTTTTATTAATAAAATACTTTTTTTGTGTAGTGTATTCGAAATAACTAAAAACAAAATTTCTGGTCTTGACCAAAACTCATATAACATTTCTTGCTTCTTTTAGCCTCAGAAATATGTAGTTAAAATTTTTCTCTTTCCTCATGGGCACCTTGTAGACTTCTAACTCATTTTATTAATTAACACAACTTTGAAACTGTAGTTTTTAACCCTTCGAACGCGAAGAACCACTAAAGTGGTCGTGTGTTGCTTCGCCACGCCAGCAAACACTTAAGTGGTCATGGCGGACGTCAAAGCAAATGGTCTGCTGACAGATAAGGTTTATATTCGTTCATTAACTTCATTAGTCGAGATATTGCTATTTAGGTCAAAGTTTGACGCGATAGGGAAAGCATGGAAAAGTCAAACTATTCTTTATACAAGTAAGCTTATTAATAAGCATTTTCGAATCGACTGACACTATCAAGAGAGAAAAAAAAATCTACTATTGGTTCTAACCAGGGATCGGATAATGGGTTTTTCTCCACACAAAAGAACGGTTCGAATTCCGTTCTTTTTCGTTCTTCGGTAGGTACATATTTTTTTGTTAATGGAATAATTCAAAAATACGATGTTAATAATTACGTAAAATTTGACCTTCATAAAGGTCTTTTGGGTTCAAGACTCCAGAAGGATATTATTAAAAATTAATCGTGATATTTTATTCAGTTCCTCCTTGGTACGCCTCAATTACCGACATTTGGCAGGCGCATTTTATCAAAATAAATGCCCCTTAGGGAAAAAGCGACGGAGAAATTGTAAATTATAGCTGCGGTCGCGAACACCGTCTATTATTCATATAAATAACATGAGAACATGACTATAATACGTTACTGACTTAAAAGCAGTGATAAAGAAATGCTTACGAAAATAGGGAGAGACTTGGTCGTATCCTAATTATACTGTTCAGGATATATTTCCCGTTCTGCGCCTTTTTTGTAGTAGGCGAATTAAAAATGTTTTTCACTTAGTTTTTTCTTCTTTGTTTGTATTTCTGAACAGTAAAACCGCGCAAATATGAGTCCTGTCCACAAGTTCAAGTCACTTTCATCGTAAATTTCAATCTTCCTGTTGGTTTCGCCCGTTGATGATGTGATGAAAGGGGCTTTCAAATGGGCAGACGTCGTGATATATCCGTGAGCACATAAGTTCGTGATACAATCTCAATTGCACTGAAAATTGGATTGCACGGTCGCTTGGCTCCACGTCAGCTGGCAAGTTTATGGAAATAAATTGAATCTTAGAGTCCGTTGCTTACGTAAGTTTCATATAAGGTGGAAGTATTAGTGCGCAACATGTCAACAGAGAATGTTTATTTGAATCACGATATTTTGCTCATATATAAATCTACATAAAGTACAGATGTAGTGCAAAATCCTTTCTCTTCGCTTTTCACGGAAACGCCCGAATTAATCTCCCTGTCTCAATTAGCTTCAGTGCAATATACCGGGTGGCCCATTCAAATCGGTCAGTATGAGAAAGTCTGAAACTATAAGACATACGAATATTTATTCTTAGGAACCATGTTATCGATTTTAAAAATAATGAAAACTACGTTGATAAATATAAAAAAAAAAATTCTTAAGATTTACACAACAAACACCTAGTAAAATAAATTTAAGTATATGAAAACAATGAATTCCTTTCATTTTAGACATCATGTTTCTTAGAGACATTTACAGCTTAAGGTAAGACCTACACAAACGATATCTAAATAAAAATAGTGTAAGTTTTTTTTTTTTCAAAACAACCGGGTTCGATTCCCTAGCTGGGTACAGTTTTTTTTTTCAAATGTATGAATGCAGTTTTTCTTTTTATCAAAATCGGTGACATAGTTCCTAAAAAGCAACATGCTGAGATGAGACCATTTCGCGGCACCTTTTCTTTTTCTTTTGTGTACTGTCTTATTTACTTCTGTGTGTCATGAATAAATTATTTTCTATTTCTATTTCAAATCTTCGTATGCCTTATAGTTTCAGACTTTTCCATACTGACCGATTCGAATGGGCCACCCTGTATACTGAAGTTCATTGTGACAGCAATATGAATTCGGATGTTTCCGTGAAAAGCCGAAGAAAAGGATTTTACACTACATCTGTATTGTCATGTGTTTTGGGAGAGGAGTTTGTTAGTTTTGTTAAATAGTTTTTATTTTATAAGGTGACAATATCAAAATTTCTCCAAACTGCAAATTTTCTTAGTCAACTCCATTGTATGAGTAAGCGTCAGGTGCTTTTGCTGGCAGTCCCAATAGCCGGCACTTCAGTACAACTTTCAATGTGATATTATATTGGAGCATTGGAAATATTAACACTCAGTCCTAATAACCGTCAGTCTGTCTTAAAATTATGAAAATACTTTAAATATAAGCTAATTATTTCAAAGTTGGGATATGAAGCATTAAAGGTGCATACATTGATCATCGTTTAAATACCCTGATAGTTGATTTTATCTTATCGATGGCAACTCAAGCTATAATGACGAGTATTGGTACAGCGTCGGGTATCCGGTAGTAAGGTCGAGCCTTGGTTCGTACCTTATCATAGTAGCTATAATATGACAATCCTAGCAGCTTTCATATTGATTGTCATTGTGACAATGTACGAAATAGGTAGGAAATTAAATTCTTCGACTGTACTTCCGCCTTTACGTACAGACGTCACTTTATAAAGCTTCGAAGCTGACAAGAAAATGCATTTGACACTGGAGCAGGCCTAGCTCTGATACCATTCTGTAATCGTATACGATAAGCGATACGTAATAAACTGGATAAGCTTTGATTTAGTATAAAAATACATCTTTAGAACAAATAATCTCAAAACCTTTATAAAGCTGTAGTTAGCCCAAAAGCGGGAACAAATACAACAAAGGGTCTTTATCGCGATTCAGCAAAGGCTGTTTACGGGCATTATCCCAGCCCCGGTCGGAACGAGGTGTTGAAGGCATAGATCAAACAATGAAGGTGCTTGCTCACGTCCGATGGTACTATTGGTTCTCGATGATAGTTAGTCCTTTTAAATAAATATCTTGGGACATCTTACACAAATCGACAGTCTCACGGTAAGCTCAATTAAACTGTAGATAGGCTTTGCATAGGATGTGAGATACACGAGTCTGTTTCCTAGATTTGATAACGATTTTGGAGTAGGTACTTGTTTAATCAGATATTAACTAAAAACGAAATGGCAGAGGGTTGAATATGTTTTCTGCCAACAAACTGCTATGCAGTTTGGTAGATTAGTAAGATTAATACTTTGATTCTTTTGTTTGGATCAAATAAATTAAAAAAGTGGCCTTTTTTACTCTACGTTAGGTACGCATACCACCCGGGCACGGGGATGGATGGGATGGTTATGTGGGACTACAGAGCTAATGAGGCCCTGGTCTACCCACTAAAACCCCATGGTCTTCCGATTCGCTGCATTTGGGCGAGGCTACGGGAACTCCGAAGAACAACTTGTGACCTCGCTGGCGGCTGGCCAGACATTGGACTCATCGTAAGAAGTTTGTCCTCCGGCCGTCTGTAGGGCGTGCCTACAGCTTGGCAAAAAAGAGTAGAAATTAAAAAGTAGCAACATCGTAGTGTCCCTTTCAAATCAATATGCGTGAGAAAATGGGACACTACAATGTTGCCACTTTTAATTTCTACTCTTTTTTGCCAGGCTGTAAGTTTGCGGCACGCGTTCCGTCTCTAAGGTTAAAATTAAGGCCTGTGTTGTAGGTACACTCGACCAATTGGAACCCTAGGCCACTCTAGAACCATGTCAAAATGAAAAGCCGTTTGAAATGTCTTACAATCTGATTGATAACGTTACTTTGACATGGTTCCTGAGTGGCCTAGGGTTCCAATTGGTTGACTGTACCCAGCGATGATATAATAGATGGATACATATAGATACTTAAATAAATACGCAGCTACGACCAAGGAACAAATATGTGTGATAAATAAATACATAAATAATGCCTTGATTTGAACCTGAAACCTCCAGCTTCGTAGACAGGATCACTACTAGGGCTGCCAACTGTCCCGCTATATGCGGGACGTCCCGTTTCTGGGGCCCTAAAGTATGCGTCCCGCAAAGGGTTCGCGCGGGACGCCAATTGTCCCGCTTTTCAGGAAATACTAAAATAATAATATGAATCCGTAAATGAGAACAATTTAAGATTGCGTCATGTCAATTTGAATTTACCGCGACGTCCGGGACTATAGCCTGCGAGCACCGTGTACTGAACATGTACACTGCCAAAATATGAATGATTGCGATGGGTGCATTTAAATTGAATCGATCTGAAATGAATGATTGTTTTTAAATGTAATTGTCATAAAAGCTTTATGCTATTTGTAATAAATGTTTCTAAAGTTAAACTTTATGCATTTAGGATACCTCAAAAGGAAAAACCGAAACCCTTATAATCCTATAATATCGCTTCTTGCCTGTCTGTCCGTCTGTTGCAGCCGATTTGCTCAGATACTACTGGACCGATTGAGGTGGATTTTTTTTATTTATTTATTTTTATTTCTTTATTGCAATCATGCTTATGGTTAGGTAGGTAGGTACACATAATACATGAACCCGTAAGAGCGTGGCAAACAGATAAGAGGTTACACTAAGTTAAATACATTAAAATCGTTGAATCATGTCATCAGTTATGAAAAAAAAATAACAAAAATAAGAAATAATGTCACACTAACATGTATAATTTTGGATAGTAAATATATCTGCAATGTCATAATAAGTCAGCCTTTCAGTAAAAACTTTTTGAGGGATTTCTTGAAAATATGGTATAGTTAGAATAGAATAGAATAGAACTTTATTCAGAACGCTTAATTTAAACTTAACTTAATTACAATGACAGTGGTTAATGTTACTGCCTGGGTCGCGTTCAATCAATCAAAGCGTTTATTTGTAAACATAAGTATTTACAGTATGTGGATGGACAAGAATTTCAGAAGTTCTGCTATGCTTTACCCAGCGGTGTACAACAACTAGTTACAACAATCATTATGTAGATAATCAATACAATCAATAATACAAATTAGTTAGAAATAAATTATTAGTAAATGTCACGTTTTAAAATTATAAATTATTAACAAAAAAATATATAAAGCGTTTTATAAAGTTACAATTTACAATTTTCCTAGTTGCGTCTCTTTCTAGCCAATATGTGCGTACGATAGAGAGGCAAACAGCGAAATTGTAAAATGTAACTATAAAACGCGACCCTGGTATCGAAAAGGGTGTTTTGCCACTTGCAAAATCGGAAAAAATTCTGCAGAATGCGTCTGTTCCGTTTCATACATATTTTTAACAAATGATGTTAGCAGTACTAAAACGTACAAACTGAGTACTGTCATAATTTGTAGCTTAACAAAAAGTTATCTGCACCTAATCCCATGGAGCAGTTCGGGTTCTAATAGCTCGTTTTTGCAATACAAAAGCTCTGTTTATATTGTACTTGAAACTATTTCCCCAAAAACGAATGCTTATCTCAGTTTGGATTCCACTAAATAATGGTAAACACACATGTGTAAGTTGGTGACCCAACGATGGATGTGAAATGTAAATGAAAAAAAAAATTGAATATGAGGTCTACTTTAGGAAATTGTGAAATAAAAAAGGTTTTGCAAACTGTATCATTCAAATGGAGGGCTCAGTGAGAGGATTCTCAAATTTTATTTTATTATTGTGAGACATGTAAATAATATTGAAGTATACCATAGTAACAAGTTATTTAAATTATAATAGGCGGAAATAACCCCACATTCTCCGAATCTACAATGCTTAATACATAATAAGCAAAAATTACAGAAAATAGTTCCTTACGTATACGTAAGTACGTCCCGTGTAGTAGTATACTACTACACGGGAAAACCCGTAAGGAGTCCGTATTTTTTATATTAGCTGTTAAGGCACCCTTTGTGCACGACTCCGACTCGCACTTGGCCGATTATTATAATTTAATACACTTTCTCATGCGTCCCGCATTTTATAGCCAAGTCCCGCAATGTATTCGGGAATGTACCGCATATCTGTGACCTTTGGTTGGCAGCCCTAATCACTACCTAGGCTAGAGGCCTATACAGACATGGAAGAGAGGAGGATGAAAAATCCAAATAGATTAAAAAAAGTTCGATCATTCAATAAATTTTACATTCATTTCTATATTTTTGCGAAAAAATGACGCAAATATCTTATAATTTGGTGCCAAACAGAAACAGATTTTAAAAAGTATGATCATTCGATAAATTTTACAGTCATTTGTATATTATTACGAACAATGTCGAAAACATCTTAAGGTGCATTCAGACCAAGCGAACATTCGCTATTCTAACCTCCCACTCCACGAAATTCGATCGTTACACAAAACGTGATTGGTTGATTTCGTAGAGCGGGGGATAGAACAACGAATGCTCTTTTGGTCTGACTGCACCTTTTATTGCCATACTATATGGTGCCAATTGGTTAACGGTAGATACAAAAATAATGTTTGAAAATATCACCGCCAAGAGCAGTTTTTGTCGGAACTCGACTCGAACAAATAGTACCGCAGTCACGTAAATATGGCTTCCCAGCCTCTTACAGATATAACACACAATACAGCCTAATTATTCGTGCGATATAAAGATATCAAGGATTCCGTTCGTTCTGATGTCTTTGTTCCTGATTTGATTTCACGTTTCACTCAATTTGCCTATTCAGAAATAATTGTGAAAAGGTAACTTTTTACCTATTTTGAGACTCGATTGCGTAGTTACTAAACAAGCGACTAACGACGTAGGTACTACAAGGGAATGGATACCAGAATTGATTGATAAAATAACATTTTTTTTAAATAAAAGCAGAATAGATTGTCGAGAATCATTACAGGTTTTATTTTGTGTTGGTTCTTGTATTACTCTTTACAGTAAATGTCTATTTACAATGAGACAACAAATCATACCGTATTAATTTTTCCGGGGTACCCACTCCTAGATACTACAAAACAAAGTACTTATGCCCGAAACTTTTAGATACCGAGTCTCCTTCGTTGTTAAAAGTGACCTTTCTTCAGCATTCTTTCCAACAAAACACGAATTTTGATAAAAATAACTCCCCCAAGGAAACTTGAAACTTAAAATGGGTTTGGCTAACCGCTACGTTTCCCCTTCATCGTTTATACAGCTATAAACAAAAAATATTCAAGAGAACTCTGCCCTACCTTCCACAATGGAACTTCGGTCGACTTTGTATGCATTAAGGGAAAGATATTGCTAAATTAATTTATTGAAAAGAAAAAGTCTTCGATGTTGGAGCATTCCATGAAAACATCTACTTTTTGTCGCTTACGACTCGCTATGGTAGCTACCCTAATAAAATATGCTAGCTGCTAGGAAACACTGTCAATCTTAAAGCCTTGATATGTTATTATTATGCCGTAACTCAGCTTACTAATTTAATTTCTCAAAAGTATTGAAAAGACAGTGTCGCTTACGACATTTTTCATGGAATGCTCCTACATAGTACAACATTGTACTTGTTAGGATAAAAAGTACCCCACACCTAAACACTTGCAAACATAAAAATATATCTGCGAACGTGTTTTACGATATGTTGACATGACACATATCGTTGGGGATAGCGCAATACCGCGTAACTAACAAATTCAATTTAGGTTCAATTTGAGTGTCAATTGTTTGATATTTGAACTCTATCTGTTTTGGTAGTTACGCGGTATTGTACTATCCCCGACGATATCGTCAATGCTATAGAAAGTCGGCCATATTTCACTGACGATAGGTATACTCTTCTCGATCATGTGCAGTCTTTGGTTAGTAACTATGGTCTAATTCTGCAACTATGGTCCACAATTTCAACTTCTAAACAAGCATCAGTCCCAATTTTTGGCTTTGTCCAAGTTTTTCTTATTATTAATGAGGAGAGTTTTTGCCTATGAGAAGCACGATTAATACAACGATTGTTTACATCTAATGGAAGATATTCGATTAACTTTTGGACCATTGTTAGAAGCGTTTGAACTATACGTGATGAATCATGAAGCATCTAGCGGGCCAACAAGGCGGTGGCAACTGACAGGTTACTGCTTGTCTCCTGTTCGTTGCCGCCGCGATTTGGGCTCTACTTTTCACTTACGATCAGGTGGAGTGGAGCCACTTTGTTGTGCCAGCATAAAAATAAAATGTATTTTGGTGATTTTCCGTTAAAAATTAATTCTAAAACGTGGAGTTTATTCCACTGTTGCGGCAGGTCCCATATATCCGACAATGCCCTCAGGGGGCTACTACAAACTACTAATGCGATTCAGTTTAGGACCTAAAGTAAATCGCATTTAAGATATCATGGTAGCCCTCCTGAATGCTGTGCTGCCTCGCCAACGGCGTAGCAATGAGGCTAGGGAATGCAAACCGGTTTAGGAATATGTGAAAAACCGTGTAATCTCTTTTTTTTATATTGGCACAACAAAGTGGCTCCACTCCACCTGATCGTAAGTGAAAAGTAGAGCCCAAATCGCGGCGGCAACGAACAGGAGACCAGCAGTAACCTGCCAGGTGCTATTGCTACCGCCTTGCTGGCCCACTAGATGCTTCTTCACGCTTCGTTTAAAGGGTCCCAACTTACAGGTATGCGGAAACACATGAGGGGGCCGGTAAAGAATTCCACTTTTTAATAGTCCGGCTATATGAAGGAATTGCCGATTTTCTTAGTTCTCATTTCACACAAATAAAAACCGGTTTTCCCGCCCTAAATGAGGCGCACCGCTTGCGCATAATGTCCACATACACATAACCGTTATGGCCAGGCCTACTACCGCGAAAATCGAAATTCGTAAATTTCGAGGATTTTTCTCTGTCACTCAAACGCAGGCGTCATTAGAGTGAGAGAGACAAATCCTCGAAATTTACGAATTTCGTTTTTCGCGGTAGGGTCGCTGGCCACGACATTGGTCTAAGCGAATCCATGAGCTGGAGCGGGATGCCGATATGGGCACGAGAGGGAGCACGTATGGTTTTCCGCTAAGCCGGTCGCCTTAGACCAATGTCGTGGTCGCGGCGTCAACCTGCACCCAAGCGCGAACACCAAAATCCGCAAACGGGGATCCTCAAACAAAAGCGTCATTAGAATGACAGAGAAAATCCCTGAAATGTACAAACTTCTCGCGCTAAGGACGCTGGTAGTAGACCCCATATAAATCGTTCTCTCTCTGGCATGTGAAAGAACTCCACCTTAAAAACAATCGACTTGTATATTTCACCGAATTGGGATGTTTCGAGGAAACTTTTCGCCATCTAACTTTGCGGTTATTCCAACAGCAATTTGCATGGAAATTTTTAAAGGTAAAGAAATGGGCGGAAGTAATGCCAAGACTGAGAGTGAGAGCTTTATATTTGTTTTTTTTTTATGATTCCTTGAGATTTAGTGTTGCAGAATTAATTTGCTAAATCTAGTACCTATTTTAAAAACCTTCGTGAGACAATTTATACATCAATTAAACGGTTAAACTCACGTGTATTTAGTCACTACGAGTGACAGGTTTCGGAGAGCCTAGGTCTTCATTATCAAGCACTAACATTAATAAGTCGAGTAGTGAGTAGATAAATACTTTTACCGTTTAATTATATGGATAAAGCGTGATCAGATTCATCAGTTGAAGGATCATTCAGACCAAACGAGCATTCGCTATTCTATCCCCCACTCTACGAAATCAACGAATCACGTTTTGTGTAACGATCGAATTTCGTAAAGTAGTGGGTTAGAATAGCGAATGCTCGTTTGGTCTGAATGCACCTTAAGCACTTTTTGAGTACCTAAATGCACAAATAGTGATTCCGGCGAAAGGACGTAAGAGCGGATAAGATACTCCCTCCCTTTTGTTAACCGACTTCTAAAAAGGAGGAGGTTCTCAAATCGACAATTTTTTTGTGTGTATGATGTTACTCGATATGTGACAGAGTCGTGAATTTTTTTTTTATCGGTCATGTTTAACCTCGATGGATGATGGGTGAGATGGTCCCGCTGGCACCAAATCGGAGCCTGATGATGTTAGCTTGGAGAAATCTGATGAAGTTGGTTAGATTTTTTTTTAATTTGGTGCTTGACTATCTTCGCTAGCCGTGTGGTGACGGCAGTGCGAATATATTTGCAACCACCCCAACTCTTCCCGTGGGTGTCGTATGAGTCAGCTAAAGGATTGAAGTGTCACTGACTATTTATATATCGAAGATTGACGATGGGCAGCATCGCCATAGTGGACACACTACTGCGACCGCCAAGTCGCTTGCCCAGCGTGGCGATTATGGGCATTTACCTCCCTAAGGCACTGGTCTAACTGCGAGCTACTAAGCTATGAAATGAACTATGGGCTATAAACACGAACAAAAGATTACGCACTCCCGTGTAAATAAAAGAGACACGCCGATACTCGCCCAGCTATCAGCTATCACCGTCGGGCGAGTATCGCCGTGTCTCTTTTTTTTACATGGGCGTGGTGCGTATCTTTTGTTCGTGTTTATAGCTCATAGTTCATAGCTTAGTGGCTCGCGGTGAGACCAGTGCCACATAGAGGCTTACGTTCAGCAGTGGACTGAGATAGGTTGATGTTGATGAATGAAATGGTCCAGCTGACACTGCATTGACCAAATGTGCATTCAGACCAAATGAGTATTCGCTATTATTATATCCCCCACTCTACGAAATCAACGAATCACGTTTTGTGGAACGATCGAATTTCGTAGAGTAGGGGGTTAGAATAGCGAATGCTCGTTTGGTCTGAATGCACCTTGATAATGTGATCTTGGAGAAATCGGATGAAGTCGGCTTTTTTTTAATTCCGTGATTATCTTCGCAATACACGAGCGATAGAACACAGTAGCGTTGGCAAAAATAGTTCCCTTTTATACCACTATCATAATAAGTATACCATCGCATCTAATAATAGATTTTTGTGTTTCGATGTCACCGACGCCTACTTTCCACCTGGGGGTGTCTGTTTACCGCCATTGACGTCATATGACGTCATTGGCGGACTGTCGGAAATCCGGGAAACGAATATGGACGTCGTTTTACATAAGCCGGGAAAACAATGACGCGTCTATTTATATATTTGGTCTGTGAATTCAAGGATGAACAAAGGTACAATAATATGTGCGTATAAAGTTGGTATTCTAATATTTTCCTCGATGATTACTCAAGGTGCATGCAGACCAAAAGAGCATTCGCTGTTCTATCCCCCTACTCTACGAAATTCGATCGTTACGCGAAACGTGATTCGTTGATTTCGTAGAGTGGGGGATAGAACAGCGAATGCTCTTTTGGTCTGCATGCACCTTCATGAAATTGTCAGTTGCCCGCAGAACGCGAACCCTGTTAAGTGTTCGAAACGTCGTACGCGATATAATCCGTTTATATAGTTTTACTAGCAGTTACCCGCGGCTTCGCCCGCGTACCTACTAATATCTATTCACTGCGTGTTAATGTTTTCCCGCGATTATCTCGCATTTGCCTTAACCGATTTAAGTGTGGCGGGTGGTGCTTTTACCCGCGGTTCGGCCGCGTTTTATCAATTTTTATCACGGGCGTTTTAAACTTAAAACCTAAATTCGAGATGGCAAACTTTTCTTGCAATTTTGATTTCAAATTCCGTAGGAATCACGCTATCATATTATGGTCATCTTTACCATCTGGTAACCGACAAATGTTTTTTATCATTAAAAGTTTACATACACTCACATAGGTGATTGTTGTGTTTTGATGATAAACTATCATTTGTCGTTTCCCAGGACTTACAAAGATGACCATAATTAGCCGAGCTGATTAACATTTGAAGTAAATCAACATTGTTACAGTTTCTTGCAAATTTGACTTCTGCTTCATTATGATGAACAGATCAGTCAGAACTTCAGATTACCACCGATTTTTATGACGGACAATATCGAAATGGAAATTGAATGAGGCAGCCTTTTTTGCAGTTTGTCAATAAGAACCTCTGGGATCCCGATACATCGAATTACACAATTGGATCAAAAATGACGAAATTTATGGTGACGGCTGTTTTAACTTTATAAAAAAACCTCTTGAATACACAGATAATATGTACTTTTGATTACTATCGCGTGAAAACTCAGGAAAACTTAAAAGGTTATTAACGTTGGTTAACATGCTATATTTAGAATTTTTTGAATCAGAAATAAACACAAAAACGATACCCCTGTCATAACCCGCAAGCCGATGATACCATAAAAGAGGAGATGGTATTTCACGTACACCTCTGTACAGCGACACGATAGACTATAGAAACGATAACCATGTTGTTTTTTTACTGTTAACCTTTTTACCACTTTCAAGAGTTGAATTCTCAAAAAACCCTAAAACATCTCTTTAGTCATTTATGTTTGGGAATACTCCTGTGAAGTTTTGGATAAAAGAGTTTAAATAGTTTCCCCATACAAACTTTGGACCCCCATTGCACCCTCTAATGAGTGGATTTTGACTTAACCTTTTTTAGAGCACTCCTACACCCTCAAAGAAGCCTACGCGCTATATTTGGAATCTCTAGAACGAGAAATGAACATAAATAATAAAACTCTATTGTTTTTTTTTTCAAATTTTACCCCATCACACCATAACCGTGTACATAGTATTACACGTCCGCCGCGTTAAATTTTAAAATCGTTATTATTTTCGTGATCTACGTCCCGATAAACCATAGAAACGATACCCAAATTGATTTTTTCACTTCATCGCCCTTTTTACCTTTTTCAGGGGTTACATTTTCAAAAATCCTGCAACATATGTTTACTCTATTACTTTGAAGAATACTCCTACGAAGTTTCGGACAAATAGTCTAACTAACTTTGTTTCGCCATACAAACTTTGGACCCCCATTGCACCCTCTAAGGAGTGGATTTCGACTCAACCTTTTTTAGAGCACCCCTACACCCTCAAAGAAACCTACGCGCTAAATTTGGAATCTTTAGAACCAGAAATGAACATAAATAATAAAACTGTATTGTTTTTTTTCGAATTTTACCCCATCACACCATAACCGTGTACATAGTATTTCACGTCCGCCGCGTTAAATTTCAAAATCGTTATTGTATTCGTGATCTACGTCCCGATAAACCATAGAAACGATATCCAACTTGATTTTTTCACTTCGTCACCCTTTTTACCTTTTTCAGGGGTTGAATTTTCAAAAAACCTTAAACATACCTTTACTTAATTACTTTAAAGAATACTCTTGCGAAGTTTCGGATAATATAGTTCAACTAATCTTATTTCGCCATACAAACTTTGGACCCCCATTTCAACCCCTTAGAAGGTGAATTTTGAAAAATCCTTTCTTAGTGCTCGTCTACACCATAAAAGGAACCTACACGCCAAATTTGGAGTCTCTAGGACCAGGGGTTTAGGCTGTGCGTGCATCTTTGTCAGGGAGCTTCTTCTTTTACATATATAGATAGGGGAAGTACGGACAAAATGACAGGGTGTTTTGTTTTTTAATCATAAATCTTTATTTATTGTAATTATAATCAGTCTCATACATTAGTAATCATCTTAGGTTAATTGACTAACAGTAAAACAGTCTTTTACTTGAATAGGAACGATAACAAATTAGATATTAAGAAAACAATGGACGAATCAAAAAAACCATTTTGTCCGTATAGTACGGGCAAAATGACACACTAACTATGGGTATAATGACATACCACAAATTTACGAACAAAGTTCACAAATAAATCTCTTAGTCTTGCTTGAGACATCAGCACATGAAGCGTGAGCCCACCGAAAACAACTCATGCACCGTAACCAGCTTTCTCCCGGCTTGGACCGCGAATAAAGGTCATTGCAATAAATGCATGGGCAGTCTTCGTCGTCTTCGTTTTCGGCAGCAAAATCTTCAGTATCAGAGCTGGAATCGATGGTTTGCCGAGTTCGAAGCTGCCTTTTCGGCACCTGTCTTTTTTTTGGTGCTTTTACCACTGTGCTTTTGACAGTGGATTTTTTGTTGCTATTGGACTTGCCATCATCAAAAAGCACCTTTTTCACCTGTCTTTTCTTTTTTGCGGGTGGATCTTTTGGTCTATTTTTTTCAATAACTTCTTCCATATTTGGAGTTGACGTTAAAAGCCAATGTCCTTTGGCAGGTTTGAGTTTCCTTTTTCCTTGGCCTCGAATGAACTGCCCCTGTGGTGCTGGCGAAAGATTCGCAACTGAAAATTCAAGTGACTTTGATGAGCCTGGTTCCACACCATCATCGTGATTTGCTATAGAGCTTTCAGCCGTAAGAGATTCCTGCGCATTTGTTACTAAATCCTCAGAAACAGCTACTCCAACATCTGTAGTCAGTGGTCGTTCTTCGTCTTCTGGTATGGCATTAATTTGTGTCGTTGTATTTTGTGTTTCTAAGGGATCTAAAGTAGAAACATTTGTGTTGTCCAAATCGGCTTGTGTTGGAGTAGGGTTTTCATTGTCAACCGGTGATAAACGCGCAGGTTCAGCCTCAGGTTCAGGTTCGGTATCTGCTACGTTGACCTGATCCAACGGAATATTTGTAGTCTCAGCTGGTTCAAACATGTAGTCTGGAAAAATGTCAGGATTTATTGGCCATAAACCTGTGCTTTTAAAGCCATTGCTTGCATTTTGTACCGTTGCGGCCTTTCCGTACGCTTGAGCAAATAAACTCCCAATTTGTAAATGGGTAACAACGCGTCCTGGGTGATTCCTTAACCATTTAGAAATCTCTTGATTATAAAATGTTTTCAATGGTCCGTAAATACTAACATCCAAGGGCTGCATTCGATGTGTGCAGTGTGCAGGTAGACACAGCATATGAATGCCATGTTCTTTGGCATATAACAAAGCATCTATGGTTTTGTGACTTGCATGACCATCACAAATTAGCAGAACCGGGTCCTCTTTACTTGCTTTCGTGTGTGATTGGAAATGTTTTAACCATTTTACAAACACATCTGTGTTCATCCATCCTGATTCTTGTGCAACTCCTAGAGTGCCAGTAGGAGCTTCATCTATCAGTTCATTTTTCATGTTCTTCCTAGGAAAAATCATGCACGGTGGAATAAATGAACCAATGGCGTTTGTACAACACACCACTGTCACATTAGAACCCCTTTCAGCACTTGTGAGACATCCAATTTGCTTCCTGCCCTTCGTAGCCAAAATTTTTTGCGGTTTTTGGACGGTGGTTAACCCGGATTCGTCCATGTTATAAATCCGCTGAGGTTCTAACTTATAAGTATTCAAAAATTCTTCATAAATCTGAAAAAAAATTTGTTACTTGAGGTCTGTTAAAAGCCTGTGCTCTAGCTGCAGAAGTTGGTTCTGGAGTCCGTAACGAAATATCAGGGTTTCTTTTCAGAAAACTCTCAAGCCACTCCTGTCCAGCACGTTTTTTATCCTTGTTGAATGCATGATCAAACCCGTTTTTCTCTGCTAGTTCAAAGGCTAGCTCCTGGACTGCCGTACGCGTCAACCCAAAAAGTCGAGTCTCTAAGAACTTGATGTGGTCCACTAATTCCCTTTCTATATCTGGTGGAAATGTTGCCTTAAACCTGCCGAGTCCCTTACTACTTGATCCCAAAGTTTTATTCGTATTTAGAGCATGTCTTCGTAAAGTAGCTTGTGGAACCCCGAAAGTTTTTGCAGCCAATTCCCAACCCATTTTATTTGCTTTCCATGCTGTAATGGCTTGCTCCATTGATTCCTTGCTCCATGACTGTCGGTTTGTTGTTCTTTGATAATTTCGCGGCATCTCACCTAAAAGAAAAATAGTAACAATTAAAAATAAATATTAGTAACACTACGGACAAAATGGCATACCTATGTCGTTTTGTCCAGCGTATATGTATGTCATTTTACCCAAAAGTAGGCAAGAAACATTTAATATCATAAATAATTAAAACGGTTAAAATTTCTTTTAAAACCAACACTAATCACAAGCCTATAACATAAGTCTTTAAGTTTAGTAAACAAAATAACAAATAATAACATAAAACTCACCAAAAACCCGGTGTAATCCATATAAAAATATTTTTTTTTGGCGACACGAAACACGTTCCGACTCGTAACTTCAAACAGACTAACCGAATGGAGCCGGGCACCTCGCAGGATTGCCAACATGGCCGCCGCCGCGTGTTGCTAGGGTCGTGACCTCGCTACAGCCCGCCAAATTCGAAATAAGCCCACTATGTCGTTTTGTCCGTATATGTCATTTTGTCCGTACTTCCCCTAAAAGATAAATGATAAAATTATATTGATATTTTTCGAATTTTACCCCATTACACCATAACCGTGTACATAGTATTTCACGTCCGCCGCGTTTAACTTAAAAATCGTTATTGTATTCGTGATCTACGTCCCGAGTCCCGATAAACCATAGAAACGATACCCAACTTGATTTTTTCACTTCGTCACCCTTTTTACCTTTTTCCGGGGGTTGAATTTTCAAAGTCAAAGTCAAACTATTCTTTATTCAAGTAAGCTTATTAATAAGCACTTTCGAATCGTCTGACATTATCAAGAGAGAGAAAAAAATCTACTACTGGTTCAAACCC